>CAUYRT010046871.1:0-22166 GCA_963574885.1 Lepilemur ruficaudatus
GGCGTGAGCCACGGTGCCCGGCCTTAACTGAAATTTTGTAGCCTTTGACCAACATGTCCCTAATCCCCTGCCATCTCCCCTCCAGCCTCTGGTAACCACCATTTCACGCTACTTCTATGAGCTCAACGTTTTTAGGTTCCACAGATAAGTGAGATTATGCAATATTTGTTTTTTCTGTGCTTGGCTTATATCACTTAGCTTAATGTCTTCCAGGTTCATCTGCATTGTTGCAAATGACAAGATTTCCTTTAAAAAAAAAAACTGAATAGTATTCCATTGTGTGTGTATATATCACATTTTCTTCATTTATCTGTCAAGGAACACTTAAGTTGATTTCGTCTCTTGACTATTGTGGATAATGCTGCAGTGAACATGTTGATTTCATTTCCTCTGGATTACATATCCAGACATGGGATTGGTGGATCACATGCTAGTTCTGTTTTGAATTTTTTGAGGAACCTCCATAGTGCTTTCCATAATGGCTGTATTTATTTAAATTCCTCTCAACACTGTGCGAGGTGTTTCTTTTAACGATGTCCTCACCAACACTTGTTGTCTCTTGTCTTTTTGATAATGGTCATCTTAACAGGTGTGAGGTGATATCTCATTGTGGTTATAATTTGTATTTTCCCTATGAATAGTGATGTTGAGCATTTTTTCACATACCTATTGGACATTTGTAGTTTTCTTTTTAAAAATGCCTCTTCAGATCCTTTGCCCATTTTTTAATCAGGTTATTTTGTTTTGTTTTGCTTTGTTTTTTTTGCTATCGAGTTCCTCATATCATCTGGAAATTAATCTTTCATTGGATGTATAGTTCCCAATATTTTCTTTCATTCCATAGGTTGTCTCTTCTCTTAACTCTGTTGATTGTTTCCTTTGCTGTGCATCAACTTTAGAGTCCGAGGCAACCCCATTTGTCTATTTCTGCCTATACTTTTGGGGTCATATCTAAAAAAATCTTTCCCTACATCAATGTCAAGAAGTTTTTCTCTTCCCCTAGGTTTTTCTTCTAGTAGTTTTACAGTGTCCGGTTTTATGTTTAAGTCTTGAATCCATTTTGAGTTGAATTTTGTACATGGTGTAAGTGTCCAATTTCATCCTTCTTCATGTGGAGATCCAATTTTCCCAATACCATTTATTAAAGACAGTGTCCTTTCCCCATTGTGTGTTCTTGGCATCTTCATCAAAGATCAGTTGACTATAAATGTATGAATTTATTTCTGGGATATTTATTCTGTCCTGTAACTGTTTACGTATTTAGTTTTAGGGCTCCTATATCTGCTAAGTGTTTTTTTTTTTTTTTTTCCGTTCTCAAGTATTTTGTAGTGAACTTTCCTGGGCCAGTGAATTATCTGCAATAAACTTTGGCTTGCATAGACTCATCCTATCTTTCATAGCTGTCTTACAATATTTCCTTGTCACCCTTTCTCCGAACCTAGATTCTACAGCCACGCCTACACTGATTTCAATATGCAGACATATAAAGGAAAACAGCATTTTCCTTTATTGAATCAATATAATCAGAAACCTACATTCAAAATGACTTCTCCAGCCCTGCTCAGATGCCCAAATCCATGTATATGGTAGGGAAACAGATTAGTTATCCTGTTACTATTACTATGTTACTATAAAATGCCGTAATATTTTATGTGCAAGAAAAATGCCAAAAGAAGGCTTCAGGCTTGAAACATCATTAGGAAAGTAATTTGATTATTAATATATTGCAAGCTTAGAACCCACAGAAATAATTCTATGGGGGTAAATTTTAAAAGCAGCTATGTAGAGTCTATTAGTTATTCTATCATAGAATATAAGTTCCTGATACCAGCTAGCTGGAGTATAGGCAATCTCAGACTTGTACATACTAAATTGAAGACATTTATATGACAGAGTGCCCTGAAACAGTTGCTTGGACATAACATGGTGACATGGCGGTCCCTCCCTCTTTAGAGTTTTTGTTTGGAATCTTTCTTCCTTTGTGTCCATGGTAGACGGAACTGCACTGCCCGGATCCCCCTTGAAGGAAGAAGGAAGAACTGGCCGCTGGCTGTAGCCAGTGTGGTCAGCAAACAACCTCCTCTGGCAGCCCCTTTGTGGCCTGCCTGGATTCCCTGCCCCCCGTGACCAAGCGAGTCAGGCCCCATCATTCAGATCTGATTCAGGACCACTGTGGTGGCCAGTTCTCTCCCCAGAGCTCTCCTCCAGTGGCTCAAGGCTTTTGCAGGACCCCATCCATTTGTTTGACTTCTCCTCTGGCCCAGTCCTTCCTCCTCTTCTTTACTTTCATAGATGTTCACCTTAATAAATATATTGCACCTCAAATACAGCGTCAGTGTCTGCTTATAGGATACTCCAGTCTCTGACATCCCCACCACAAGCTGAGATAGCTTCTTACCCCTGCCCCATTCCCACATCCCATCATCCTCCAGTGCTGGTCTTAAGGGCAGAGAGGGACAGCAGACTAAAACAAGGGACAGGTGCAACGTTGGTTAAGCCCTCAGCTCCCTGCCCAGCCCCCTGAGTATACATGTTAGGACTAGGATGTGGTATCTGCTGAGCTGGTGCCCTGTCCCTGTGCTCAGGGTACTTCTGGTTGGGGCTAGAAAAGGCAACCTGGGAGCTCCTCTGGGTGCACTTTGGAATACTGGGCATGGTTCTTTTTCTTGCTGTTGACTTGGGGCAAAGGCCTGCTCTGAGTGTTCCAAATTGTAGCTTTCATGATGTTGGCATTTCCTTCTCTGGCCCCTGGTCGCCTACCAGGACAGCATCCTGTGTGCCCGTGAGGGTCAAGCCTCCAAGCCCCCTTCTTCACCCATCCTCTCCCACCTGACCCCTCCCAACACCCTTGAAGATGGAGGAACCGAGCGCCTCCCGATGGCCAGAAGAGGGCACAGACCCCCAGCTGTGTGTCTGCCCTGGGTCTCCTCCCAACCCCTTCTCCTGTTCCCCTGGGTGGCTTGGACTTCAACATGTTTTCTAAAGCTTTCCTCAGAACAGGAATGCCTAATGAATGCATCTGGGAGAGAGCCAAGGAAATGTTTAAAGTTCTGTCTTATGATACATTTGGGAGCTGTGGCAAGAAGAGATGCAGACCCTGGAAAATAATGTTGCCCCCTACTCCTTCCGCTCTCAGGAAGTCACATTTGCTGCCACTGTCTCTCTGGTCCTCTGATTAATAGTTGCCTATTCATTAGCACATTGACAACCATAAATGTTTATTTTAAAATATTGAACTTGGCCATGAAAGAACTGGGGAAATGGCATTATATCCTGTTCAACCAGATTATTTGCCCCTAGATATTTATCTCCTTATTGCAAAGCGAAGAGACTCACCTGTCTTGCATTAACAAAAAGGGAGATTCGCTCAATTGTACCCTCGGGGAGGGAACAAGGCAGAAGCTATGGCTAGAAACTAACTACTAGCTGGAGGTTTGCAAGCTACAGGGACCCGACTTGACCCTGAAAGAGGCCAGGTACTGGGGAGGGGGGAGCACCAGTGAAATGCAAAAGTCTTTGTTGTTTTTCCACGCTGGCTAATCAAGATATTCTGTTTGAAGCTAGCTCCTGGCTCCGCCCTAGGAGGCCTGCTCTTGCTTCTTGGATCTGTGCCCACACCTTACAGGTTTCCTGCATGGCCCGTCTCATTGCACGACCCTGTACAGTGTTTTCAGGAGCTGTCAGGCATGTGCACTAGTGACAGGGGCCACTATGCATGTGCAGAAATGGGCCTAAAATGGCCGTATTTCACAAACTGTAGGCAACATGATTTTTTCTGAACACCCTGCACTTAAAGCTTTATCTGTGGAAACTGGGGACTTTCTGTGTAGACACGGAGCAGGTGTCACCCGCTCGGGAACTGTGAGTTGATGAGATGACTTCTCAGAGCCTCTGCGTGCCCGAGGACCTTTCTGGTTTAATTGCAAGGATGGGCTTGGGAATTAAATGACCAGAGCTGATCTGACCACAGCCCTGCTCAAAGCCAAACATTCCGCAGGCGTTAGGAAGAGGTTCTGTTAAAGTTGATGAGGATGATCGTTACCGCTTATCCCCAGAGTTCTCCAGACCAAGGCGATCTCTTCTGTGCTTACGGTGCAGAGGTCAGGGTTTTCAACCAGCTACCAATGAGCGCCTGAGCAGAGGCAAAGATGCTTTCCAAGATGAGCGCTGGCGAGAACACCGCCACCGAGGCTGTTTACATAGCAAAAACCAACGTTGCCATTTCCCACCCTGGTCTCTAAATGACCCATGGCTAACTTTCTAGGTAACCACGGGAACTCCCTGTACCTAGTTTCCTCATCTGTAAAGCCAGAAATAATGATAACATTGACCTCATAGGGGAATTGCTGTGCGTTACAGATGAGATCACACATGAAGAATTCTTAGTATTGTGCCTGGCACAGTTGGCTGCTTATAGGATTTATTATCCTTGCTTCTGTTATTCAAGCATTTGCACACGATGGGGGTCTCAAAATGTGTGTTGTCTAAACCCAGATAAAAGCCTGGCTAATGCTATCGATATTTGAGAGGTCCATGTTAACTAATCATTGCCTGGGTTCTCCGGTTCTACCCTTTTATTACCCGATAACCAGAAAGCCACATATCTGGACAAATTATTTTGACTTCCTACATTTAATTATCTCCACCCCACCATATTGTACCAATGATTTGAAACCACATATGTATTATGGAATATAAGTTTTTAACATTCATATCTAGGGTAAATATAAACAGATGGAGAGATAAAATTGATATATTATGTATAATTTTATATATAATATGTAATCCTAATCACATATTTGAATTATAAATAAAATCGAGTTTAGAAATGAACAGTACACAGAAATGATGGATATAAAGATAAAACTGGAGTGAAAATTTACTTTTAAGTTTCTTGGAAACCGAAGGCAAAAGAGAAATATGATTAGCTGCTGTCTATGTTGTGCCAAAGAAGAAGGCACACCAGTTCTTTAGGGAAAAAAAGACACGCAAGTACATAAAAAGCTTTTCCTGACACTTGGGTATTAAAAAAATGTTATGTCTCATTTTTCACGTGAAATGCTGAGAATTGCTGTGTCTAACGTCCTCACTCTGTCTGAACAATGAACATAGTGGCTGGCTCAGGGCTAGATTTTTATAATGTCCTTCAGTGTATTCCAAGTGAATAAGGCCAGACACGTGGAAGGCGACTGTGGAAACTCAAAGCGTTCTGATTGAGATCCCCTTTGTGATCTGGTTTCATCGAGGGGTAAACACACCACGAGGAGCCAGAGGGGATGGTACATCCTTCAATCTCTCTGCCGTTTTATAGTGTCTCTCAACCATCTTGACAAAAACCAAGAACATGAAAAGCAGCAAACAATTTGATATTATATGTTTTGGTAAGGGGCTAGATTGGATCAGAGCTTAATGTTTTGAACTCTCGTTTTTCATTGGGAATTAGTATTAGATAATATATGATAAAACTGTATCTTTTAAAAACTGCTTTTAAAGAGCTAGTTTAAAATATCCTTTTATTAGAGTCACATGATATGTTTTTCTTAGAACTATGGGCTAGGAAAAAATTGACAACTGGGATGCTTTCAGGTATCAGACAACAAGAATTTGGTGCCAGAAGCTGTCAGGTAAATTTTAGATTTAATATCAGTAGCTCTCCATCCCCTAGGTCTTCTAGAATAACTATCTTTCTCTTTCCTTATTTAGCTCTTACTCTGTTACCATGGTTTAAAGGGTCCTGTTCTATTTGTGTCATTTACTCTAAGTGACCTCAGAATGTTTTCTTGAAACAAGGTGAGAAGATTCAATGCATAATGGCATTTTATGATACAAAGGGAAAGCATTTAAAATTCATTCATGGCCGGGGGCGGTGGCGCATGCCTGTAATCCTAGCACTCTGGGAGGCCGAGGCGGGAGGATCGCTCAAGGTCAGGAGTTCAAAATCAGCCTCAGCAAGAGCAAGACCCTGCCTCTACTAAAAAAAAATAGAAAGAAATTAATTGGCCAACTAAAAACATACAGAAAAAATTAGCCGGGCATGGTGACGCATGCCTGTAGTCCCAGCTACTCGGGAGGCTGAGGCAGAAGGATCGCTTGAGCCCAGGAGTTTAAGGCTGCTGTGAGCTAGGCTGACACCACGGCACTCTAGCCCGGGTGACCGAGTGAGACTCTGTCTCCAAAAAAAAAAAAAAAAAAAATTCATCCACTAAGTGTATTAATCATCAACATTGATTTTGGCTGGAAGTAACAGAACCCAACACAACCTTGGCTTAAAGAGTTTGTCTGACACATCAAGAAGTCCAAGGGAAGGCAGACCAGGGCGATACTGGTATTTAATGAGATAATTAAGGACTCAGAGCCTTTCAGTCCTTCAGTGCCACCACCTATAGGTGTGGCTTTCATCCTCATGGTCAAGGTCGCCGCTCATCCCTCACTACCAATGTGTCATGGGTGCACACCAGCCAGGAAGACGAGGAAAAGGTGTAAGGCCAAAAGTAACAAATCAGCGGAATCTGTTCCATTTCAAACCTTTCTCAGGAGCCCCACCCTCACCGCTAGCAAGCCCTCCTTACACGTCACTTGTTATTGTAGTTCTGGGTCACATAGCCACCCCTCGCTGCAAAGGGATCCAGGAAGGTGAATATTTTAGTTGGAAACATTGGCTTCTTAAACAAACTCATGGTTCTGTGAACAGTGAAGAAGGTAAGAGTGATTTAAAGTCGGTATTGAAGCGTGTCAGCTGCAAAGAAATGTTTGTAGCATAGTATTAGCAGAAAAAATAGAAAGCAAATTGTCTCTTATGAATGACCTCAGCTGTATAAACCAGTGGATATAGGATGAGAAAAATCACCAAAATGTTAAAAGTCATAGTCTATGAGTGGGGAATTATCAGTGATATTTATCCTCTTATGTTCTTCTATATCTTCTTTGTTTCATTAAGAGAACTATCTGCCAGTTTACAACAAGAATAATACATTATTTTTTTTTGAGGGTCTTGCTCTGTCTCCTGGGCTAGAGTGCTGTGGCATCATCATAGCTCATTGCAACCTCAAACTCCTTGGGCTCAGGAGATTCTCCTGCCTCAGCCTCCCAAGTAGCTGGGACTACAAGCATGCACCACCACACCCACCAAATTTTTCTATTTTTTGTAGAGATGCGGTATTTTTTGAGATCGCTCTTGCTCAAACTTGGAATAAATTATTGATAAATTGAAATCTATTTTCTGTGGATGTTTACCTTATTGCTAGACTACTCTAATTATATTATACGTAGAAATAATGTATATTTGTCCATATCCCTGCCAATAATTGTTATTTCTCACTTTTGCTTTTTATAATAGCCATCCTAATTGGTGTGAAATGGTATCAAATGACTTTTAATGACCCTACTAATCTACTCAATGATTCTACTATATAATCTACCAAACCCCACCCTGAATTCTCCGTATAAACCAACCTGATGCATTGATCCTTTCCTGACAACGCCTCATCCATCCTGCCTGTGGGTCTCTGTTCCTTATTCCTCTTGCCTGGGGTGCCCTCTCCTCATCTAAATCCCATGTGATTTTCTAGATTTGGCTTAAATCGAAACGCTCCAAATGTTTAGGAAAGACAACATAGTAAGTAGAGGCTTATAGAAACTTCCTTTCCAAAATTCAACAAAATGAAGCAGACAAAATAGGAAAGACTATTTCATCAGCACTAATAGGGAAGAGGGATGATTACCAGACAAGTATACAAAAATCAGTAACTTTGTAATATATCAAGAAAATAAAAAATAATGAAAATATGTATCTTTTTCATAATAGCAACATAAAGAAAATCAAGTCTAAGAATAAACTTAAAAAATAAACCTTTAAAAAAACTACTGAAAGACTTAAAAGTAGACTTGAGTAAATAAAATACGCTTAACTTCATTATTTTTGAGGCAGTCTCATTCTGTCACCCTGGGTAGAGTGCTGTGGCATCAGCCTAGCTCACTGCTACCTCCAACTCCTGGGCTCCAGCAATCCTCCTGCCTCAGCTTCCTGAGCAGGTGGGACTACAGGTGCAAACCTCCATGGATGGCTAATTTTTTCTATTTTTAGTAAAGACGGTATTGTTCTTGCTCAGGGTGGTCTGGAACTCCTGGCCTCAAGTTATTTATCCTCCCCACCCCGGCCTCCCAGAATGCTAGGATTATAGGCATGAGCCACTGTGCCTGGCCTAATTTTTATTATTGAAGTGAAATTCACAGAACAGAAAATTAACCATTTTAAAGTGTACACAAGGCAAAGGCATTGCATGTAACCAAAATGTTTGTACCCCCATAGTATTCTGAAATTAAAAAATAAAGTGTACAATTCGGTGGCATTTGATGCATTCCCAATGTTGTGCCATGGCCACCTCTATCAAGTTCCCCAAATTTTCATGTCCCAACAGAGAATCCTGGATCCATTAACTAGTCTCTTCCCATCAGCACTGTACAAGGATTTCAATTTCTCTAAGTCCCTGACAACTTATTTTCCACTTTTTAAAATAACCATCCTAGCGGGTGTGAAGTGTTGTATCACTGTGGTTTTGAGTCACATTTCCATAATGGCTAATGCTGTTCAGTACCTTTTCCTGTGCTTGTTGGCCATTTGCATTTCTCCGTTAGAGAAATGTCTACTCAAGTCCTTTGCCCATTTTTTTGGATTCGGCTGTCTTTTTGTTGTTGCGTTGTAAGAGTTATTGGCATATTCTGGATACTAGCCCCTTGTCAATGATTTGCAAATATTTTCTACCATTCTGTAGGTATTCTTAATAACGTTCTTTAATGCGCAAAAGTTTTTAATTTTGACATCCAATTTATCTATTTTACTTTTGTTGTTTGTGCTTTTGATGTGATATCTAAGATTTCATTGCTAAATCCATGAATATTTACCCCCATGTTTCTTCTAAGAGTTGTATGGTTTTATGTTTTACATTTGTGTCGGCCATACATACTGCTTTATTTCTGACTCTCAATTCTATTCCATGGGTCCCTCTGTTTATCCTTTTGCCAGTACCACACTGTTTTGATTACTGTACTAAAAATTTTTATATTATTCCTCCAACTTTGTTCTTATTTTTCAATATTCCTTTGGCTATTTGTGGCCCCTTCCAATTCCATATAAATTTGATGATTGGCTTTTCTATTTCTTAAAAAATGGCCATTGGAATTTTGATAAGGACTGTACAGAATGTCTGTATTACTTAGGGTAGTACTGCCATCTTAACGATATCAAGTCTTTCAATCCACGAATATGGCAGGCTTAATTTTTTTAAATTGACATATATACTATATAAAAATTTAAAACTCAGAATGGAAAAAAAACCATTAGCAATATTGAAAACTAAAGGATCAAATGGGAAAAATATTTTTAACATATATGACAGATAAATTATTACTCAATTCATAAAGAGCTTTTAGACATCTAAGAAAAAAGTTAAATAATTTCATAGAAACATAGATATGAAGAGACAATACAAAGATAGACAACAACAGAGTGAGACTCTGTCCCTAAAAATCATAGACAAAGTAGAAGAGGCCAAAAACATGGAAAGATGCTCAACCTCACTAATAACTCTAATGGATTCACACATGTGACAGGAAATTTGAAACAAGTTTTTGTTTGATTTGTTTTGTTTTACATGTAGACTAAAAAAATTTTAACTGATAATATACAGAGCTGGTGAAGATGTGAAGAATGGAACAGCCCCACACATTTTATTAGTGAAGTATAAGTGGTACATCCATTTTGGAGGGCAATTTGGCATACTTTACCAAAATTCACATCATGTATAACCTTTGATTCAATAATGCCTAATAGCAATAGCTAGTGAAAACTTACTATATGTCAGACATCACATTAATTGTTTTACATCTCATTTGATACTGACAATAATCTAGGGATTATATGCTATAATTATTTCCATTTTCCGAAATAGAAAACTAAGCCTAGTCATAGGTAGAAGAATGTTCACTGCATTTTTCTACATATGGAAGAATGTTCACTGCAGAATTGTGTGTAATAGTGAAAAATTGGATACAAATTAATGGCTGTCGTTATGATAGATGCAATATATGGAATGATAGATGGAATACTATGTAACGATTTATAAGTAAATTAATAATGTTCTTTTTAAATTAATATGATCTTATAATGAAACTGCTTATACATTATATACAGCTAGACTCTCTATGAACTTACACAGAAAATGTACACAATACATTGTCAGTTTTTCAAAAGCAAGTTGTAAGATGACATATGTTTATATTTGTATAGAAAACATCTGGGAGAATTCACTTAACTATTAGTATTAATAGCGGCTACTTGGGTTAGTAAAATTGTCATGATGGGTGGAAACTTTTTGCATTATATACTTTTGTTTGAATTTATTACAGTATGTTTTATAACTCTCTAGTTCAAAAGATGATCTTACATCATTACACACTGATACAGTGAAATATGCAGGTATCTATGTTATACATTAAATGGAACTGAATTCTTAATATATTTTAAATTTAAGAAACATGGCAGAGGGGCATTGTATTAGTTATCAATTGCTGCATAACAAATTACCCCCAAACTTAGTGGCAAAAAGCAACAAACACTTATCACCTCATAGTTTCTATAGATCAGGAATGTGGAAGCTTGCTCAGGGTCTCTCAAGTGGTTATGGTCAAGTTGTCAGCAGTGGCTACAGTCATCTGAAGGCTCGACTGGGGCTGGAGGATCTGATTCCCAGATGACTCACCAACAACGCTATTGGCAAGAGAGCTCAGTTCTTCATGACGTGGACCCCACCGTACAGTGACACTACTTGAGTGTCCTAATGACATTCCAGGGAGCATGACTGATAAAGGGCTTCAGCTCTTGAACTTTGGAATCTATTGCAGTATTTGCACCAAGGCCATCTGTCCCACAGGGATCCTAAGGCAAACCCACTTCTAGGACACATGGGACTAATCTGATAGCCAACTTTGTCTTGATGATTCCCCAACAACGCTGCTGACACTTCTGGGACTACATAGCCGTCTAAGATGCTTTTAGCCACTCTTCTCTCCCTTTCACCTTTACTCAGGACCAGATTTGTGCTGTGATCTGGTGGCTCTTCCTGCAGCGCCAGAGGCCTCCCTGCTTCCTAACACCCAGACATTGCTTCTAATTAAACCGTTGTGTGTTTAATCCCATCTTGATGTTTACTTCTCAGGGGATCCAGACTAACACAAAGTCTTTTGCCCATTTTTTTCTATTAGGTTGTCTGCCTTTTTTCTTACTGATTAGTATGAATTCTTTACATACTCTGGATATAAGTCCTTGGTTGGGTGTATGTATCACAAACATCTTCTCCCTCTCTGTGCCTTACCTTTCCATTATCTTTTGATGTCAGCATATAATTTGAAAGGGAGTTTTGAGAAAGTTTAAGAGTATGACAGACCAAAGATAGCTGCCGCTATATGAGATATTCAGGGGCCGACAATGAAAGAAGATCTTTAAAAAATTTTATTGCAGTTGATAAACGGAAACCCACTGTCCACCTTTGATGTGTCTTTCTTACCTCAACTCTAACCTAAACCAAACTACTTTCAGTTCCTCAAATGTGAAAAGGTGACTCTCATGTTTAGAATTTCACATATGCAGTTATGCAGAAATGAGTTAGTCCTTTAGCTGTTTCCTGAGCACCTGGCTCCCTGTTCCATCCTTAGCACTGATTACCCGATATTAGTTTCCTATCTATATCTCTGTATATTCTGTTAGATTTTAAGCTTCTGGAAGGTATAAAGAACTTTTATTTCCAACACTTCCATAGTGGCTGGCACAGAATAGATGCTAATAAATATTTTTTGATTGAATGAATTATATGTATTCAGTAATCTGAAAGGACAAGAAGAAGTATATAAATTTTCCTCTGCACTTTTAACAAACAATAAGCTACTTGCTTTTTAAACTAACTGATGGTCATAGGATTATAAGCCATTAATTATAATTCAGAACATGAGAGTTTAAATTTCACAATAATACTTTGATTTCATAAGTGTTACATTTCAAACCAGAGTTACAAACTCTGCCAGAGGTACATATTCATGATCAAAGGGAAAATGCTATATAATCTGTCAATCAGCTTTTTTTCTGTACATTAAAGTTTAAAAAAAAACAGTTTAAATGTAAGACATTAATTTCCTCGTTGCTCTTACATGAAATTTAGCAACAATTTGACTTTTGGCTATGACATCTACACACGTCAAGTTATACAAACATGGTTTATGTCTAAAGATCTTCTATTAGGTTAGATCAGCTAAGGTCCTTGAAAAATAATACAGTGGTTGCCATTTCTCCAGTTGCTCAAGCCAAAAAAAACCTATCCATCATTGTTTAGTCCTCTGTATCCCTCAGCTCCTACATCCAATCTATCAGTGAGGCACGTCAACTCTACCTCCAAACCATACCCCAACTCCACCCATCATTCCCACACTGCTAATGCCAGCCAAGCCTAGGCCAGCAGCATCTCTTCCCTGGACTGCTATGAGAGTCTTGTCACTGTGATCATGGTTCCACATTCCCTCCCTCCACACCTGCCATAATCCATTCTCTCCAAAGCAGTTGAGGAGGTCTGAAAAAACACCACACCAAAATTATATCACTGTCCTGCTTGAATCTCTGTTATCACATGATGAATTAAAATCTGTGGGCTGGGCGCCGTGGCTCCCGCCAGTAATCCTAGCACTCTCGGAGGCCGAGGCGGGAGGATCACTTGAGGTCAGGAGTTCCAGACCAGCCTGGGCAAGAGCGACACTCATCTCTACTAAAAATAGAAAAATTAGCCAGGCTAATGGTGGTGCATGCCTGCAGTCCCAGCTACTCCGGGGGATCGCTTGAGTCCAGGAGTTTGAGGTTGCTGTGAGCTAGGCTGACGCCACGGTACTCTAGCCCGGGCAACAGGGTGAGACTCTGTCTCAAAAAAAAAGAAAGAAAGAAAGAAAAAAAATCTATAATCCTCACCATAGACTTCCAGTCTCCACAGTGCCCTGTGCCACTAATACCCCTTGGACCCAAGACTTTCTTACTTCCCCTGGTTCCAGCGTTCTCCTGTCAGCTGCTTTAGGGCCTTCTGCTATTCCTTCTGCCCACAGCTACCTTCTGGCAGATTTCCACATGGCTGGCTGCTTCTCTCCCTTCAGGTCTCAGTGAAAATGTCACCTTCCTGGTGAGGCTCTCCCTGACCTACCTGTAAAGTAGCCCCAGTGATTCCGTCTCTCTCTCCTGTTCTAGTCCATGATAGCGCTCACCTCTGCCTGACATTTTTTAATTTGTGTATTGTCAGAGTAGAAGCCAAAGGAAAAGACTCCGTGAAGCGGCGGGACCCCATCAGAGAGCTTTAAATACAGGCTGCCGGGATGGGATTAGCCAGCGGTAGGCCTGCAGCTCTCAAGGTCAAGGTCAAGCTCTGTGCCTCACAGCTAAGTCAGAACGGGCACTCCCCAGCAAGGTCTAATTGAGTCTATTAGAAAAGTGCTCAGAAAGAGCCAACTGCTGGCTCCCTTGGCCGGGTGACAGATAGGACAGGTAGGGTGAAGCAGACAACACCCGACGGGGAGGAAGCCCTGCATTTCCTCTGTATTGTTTTTTTTTTTTTAAAGCCTCAAACTTAGAAGAAAAAAAAATCTAATAAAATATTCTCTTCTGAATTTCCTGCCTTCCCTTAGCCAGCTCTCAGCCAGAGAGGCAAGTTCTTCTAACCTCTGTGTGTAAGGCCAACAGGCTGACAGCTGGATCTCAATATTTACATTCTGTTATCACATCTGTTGAGGAACACCAGGCCTAAGTAGCTAAACTGAATTATTCTGGTTTTATCTCCTGACTGCGGGGTTCTGCAAAACATACTTCCTCTTTTTGAAAGTACGGGTTTTGTGAAGGCCAATATAATTTTTTTCCCCCCTAAAATACTATAAAGGCCTCTCACCCCAAGAGTTAACCCTTCCCTAGATATACTGGCACTCACCGATTGTCACGACTTGTTAGAAGCCAACATTACAACGATCTGCCATCTGCAAGGCACATCTCCAGCACTTAAACCACGGGAACAGACGTTAAATGATCGCTGGCATGAGTCAGCTGTCAGCGACAGCCACGGGAAGACACGAGTCGGTCGTGTAGGTCCGGAGGTCTATCTGTGACTTAGATTTTGTAAAAGAAAAAAAGAAAGTGCTAAGGGAGACAGACTTTAGGACAGCTGCCTGACCACCCAGCGCGGAGAGACGGTGCTCTAGCTGCATTCCACAAATCACGGGAAGGGTGGCCCGATATGCAAGTTCATTGAAAAAAAAAAAAAAAAAGACTGATACCCTTAGCTAGATATTGTCCACACTATCGCACGCCAGGTAGCTTAAATGGCTTGCTCTGCTCCGGAGTCAGACTTCCCTCTTAATTTTCCTTTTTCTTCTCCCATTCTAATTTTCATAAGGCATGCATAGGTGCAGCGTGCAGCCCAATCCAGATTTATTTCCAGTGTCTTCTGTTCTGCATTATATATGGGTTGGTTTACACGGAGACGATACTTACCGAGTAGCCCTGCTGCACGATTTCTCGCTCGCTCTCAAATAATGTCAACATTCGCCTGTCTGTTTTACAAACCGTGAGGACGGAAGGAAACATCTTTGGTCTTTCAGTTCGGTCTCTTAACTTAGTTTCTCCTTCCCGGGCAGAGGCATCATTTCGTGCGTGTTTCCTCCACGTTCGCTTTCTCCTGATCCCACGTTCAAGGTCACTACAGCCGCCCGCTAAGATCTGCGTGGAACTTGTTCGGAGGCTAATTCGCAGGGTGTGGGACCCTGTGTCCCCTCATTGCTGGGACAACAGCCAATAAGCACGTGCGTCTGTTCACGTACCTATTGTCCGCAGACTCGCTCACAGAACGAAGTGGCAACCAAGCTCTTAAAGTGTCACTTACTGGCACGAAGGCCCGAGAGCGATCCGACACCGGCGCAGAGTTGAGGAAAGCGTTCCTCATTTCTGGCTGCAGATGAGGGCTTTTCTTAACCGGCAGCCGGGGAGTTTGAACACGGTTTGATATAAACTTTTGCCAGATTCTGAGCTGTGTCAGCAGTTCATTGCTTTCTGCATCGTAAACCTGGTGTTGTAACGGACATTTTTGGAGGTCATTTTTGGGTCCTATTTGTTTTTTTACAGCCCAGCTTCAGATCCCCCCATGATTCTCGGTCTTGTGAGAGTTGTCCTGGGGAACAAGGAAAAGTCCAGATCCTCATGTCCTCAGCCTCCTTAGCAGTTGGGGGCAGGCATGTGGCCTAACCTTGACCACCTGAGCCCCCAGGCATGAATCGAGTGCTAGGGATATAGGGCCAGGGCGGCAGTGTGGGCCGGGCTGTTTTGGCCGCGGGGCACAGAGTGGGTGCTCTGGGGTGCCCACTGGCCCCACAACCTCGCTCCTTGGCAGTACTGGGGATGGTCCCTGCGGTTTCATATCACTCCTGGTTCCTGCCCCTTCCCCAAAGCCGGATCTCCGGCAACCCCAGCAGTCATACGAGCTTTCCACTGTCATTTCAACACTTTCTGAAAATCAGCCAGGGTCCGTTTCTGTTGCCCATCACAGGCCAGGAAAATAAAAGAACATTCTGTGCAGGGCAGTGGTTCAAAGCCGGTGTGCCCCTGGGAGGCGTGTCATGACGTGACCACAAGGTGGGGGGTCTCAAGGCCCCACCTTCGCCCATGAATTCTCGTGATCACAGCATTGTACCTCTGTCTTCAAAGGCAGAATTATCACCTCAGTTGATGATCACTTCTTTTTGATAACAGACCAAATCAAAACAAAATCATTAAAATGAAACAACACAAAACTAAGCACCAATGTTCATAGTTACTCCTCACCTCCCCGAATGGTGAGATCAAACTAGCTGGGGTGTTCAAGAGTTGAGTCCTTGATGTTCAAACTATATAATTCCATCTCCCTGACTTCCTCACCAGTATGGCTTTGGTGGTTTTTAAGTGTGCTATCTCATAAATAACATATATAATATACAGATAGGCTTTTTGTCACTTTTTTTTTTTAAGGACAACTCTGCAAACTGCTACCTCTTTTCTCAATAGCTGGTTTTAATTACAGTAAAGAGTTTTCAAAGCTGTGTACTAAGCACTTAATATTTATTTAAAAATGTAGTATGTACACCAAAAAGCTGAGAACAAAGGAGTTAAGGTGCAGAGGTGCTCAGACACCCAGTAAATGAAGAAGTTGGGGGCTGAAATGATTTAATTACGGCTGTCTACTTGCCTGTAGACTCATAAACTGGTTCTGCACTGAATGCGTCTCATGCCTGTTTTTCACGTGTGAAGAAGGCCTTTTGTAACCGGGCGGGCACAGATGCTATCATTATGAATTATATCCTTCGGTTCTCTGCAGAGGTGATGAACAAGCACTTGCTTTGTTTGGCGTTCAAGCTCTAGCTTCTCTAAACACGACCTTGATTTTCAGTTGCATTTTACTCCGCTTTTCAGAAGAAGAATTCTTTGAGTGGGAAATTTCTTAAGGTAACAACTTCATCCCCCAGCAAAGTCTCCAGAAAAGATTTCTGTGAGCTTCTAGGAGTGTTTCTGGAGAGTTTATACCCATGTCCAGCTAACAATTTTGTCATTTCTGTCCTGCTTTTTTTTTTCTTTTTGTCTCCTACTCTGGCCTCCTCCCATGGGGCCATGGGGCAGGCTGTCCCAGCCAGTTCTGTGCCCTTAGGCAGGTCCTCCCGTCCCCTGGCGCATGCTGTCAGGTGGGGCCCAGAAAACACTGGCTTGCTTTTCTTTTCAGGGTTCTAGATTCTTCACATCTAAAATATTCCATTTGGAATGTCTGACATTACAACAACTAAGACTAGATGGAAAAGTCAATCTGTATCATCTTGATTAAATTTAAATATGCTACTTATGTTTTTAAAATCTTAGTTGGAATTATTCTGCCTCTCAGCAACGAACTATGACCCTTTCTCTTCCAGAAAATGAATTCAATCCTTTTTGAAAAGTCTCTCTTTTTCTCTCTGGCTGTCACTGGATTTTTAAAAAATCAACACACTTGTACAGAATCTGTTTTGAAGTTTGGGAATGACTGTCAATCAGGGGACAAAGGCGAGCAGAGTGGACAATTTATTACGGACTTTGTGTTTTCCTATCAGACGTAATGCGTTCCTTATGAAGTAGGCTGTTCATTCTTTGCCATCCGATGGAAAACATTTTTTCCCAATATATTCAATTTTCAGCACTTTAACTTTTTTCCTTTTCTTCTCTTTTTTAGCACTTATGCCACTTTAGGTGAATTATTTGTACAAGTCATCGTTCAACGTTTGTTTGATACGCGACTTCTTACCATCTCCGCATGTACCAAGCACACCTAGCGGCTGCTATTTCTCACCTGGACTATGTCAACAGCCCGCTCCCTGCCTCTCCTCTTGCCCCTTCCAGTTCATTCTCTGCACAGCCAGAAGGAGCCTGTTAGTACAAAAGTGTGATCATGACACTCCCTTCCTCAAAAGCCTCTACAGGCTTCCTTTCCATCACTTTCCCCACACCAAGCCTACAGGGCGCTCCTAGATCAGGTCTGTGGCTCTAATTGTGTAAGAACTGAATTGGTTTTAATATTTGAACTTGTGTCCAGGAAGGGCGGTGAGCACTCATCTTAGTTCTAGCAGTTTATCTGTAGATTCCCCCTAAAAGCCTAAGCTTTCACTCATAGCATCTGAGAATAAGGCCTGTTTTGTTTCTTCTTTTCAAATCTTTGTATCTTTTATTTCTTTTTTTTTTTTTTTACTTTACTGGGTAGGACTTCCAGATTAATACTGAATAGAAGCAGCGACAGTTGGCTTTCTTGTCCTGTTCCTAACTTTAAACATTTCACCATTTAAATAGGTTTGCTGCAGGTTTTTGCTAGGTGTACTTTACAAGAATAAGGAAGTTTTCTTTTGTTGTATTTTGATGAGAGATTTTTAAAATCGTAAATGCACACTGAAGAAAAATGAAGTCAGCCCTGCCCTATCAGATTTTAATGTATTACAAAATTATATATAAAGAGAGTGACAGTAGCTTGAGGATGGTAGACAGGACAATGGCAGAGTAATAGACAATCTAAAGCTAGATGCAAACATACACACAAACTAGGATGGTTTATTCTGGCTTCCTTTGTCTCATTTTGTTATATTTTCCTCTTATTCCAGTAAATTTTCATCTTCATCATCTTCTTCCCAGGTCATAAGAACTGTATCTTCTTGCAACCTATTGAACTTCAACTCCCTATTGAAGAAGCAGTTTTCTGGAATTTTCTTTTGGATTCTACAGCAGATGATTTTCAGAGAGATCTCTGACTCTTTCAAATGATGTCCATCTTTTTTTAATTTCTTAGTTTGGAAGGACTGTTTCAAAGCTCGGCCATGCTACTCAGTAGCCAATGAGATGTGGTGAGTTATTTTTTTCTAAGCCTCAGTTTTCTCATCAAGAAAAGAGCCAATAAGAGCTCCTACATCCTAGGGTTCTTGGAAGGAGTAACCAGCCTGCTGTATATAACATGCCCAGTACAATGCCTTAGCACTAGACCACATTCTACACAGTTCAGCTTTGATAAATACATCTGGAATTTTTTTCAGCTTTATTGAGGTATGATTGACAAATAAAATTTGTATGTATTTAAGGTGGTACACCATGATTTGATACATGTATATATTGTGAAATGATTACCATAGTCAAGCTAATTAACATATCTATCACTTCATAGTTACCCTGGTTTTAAGAATACTTAAGATATACTCTCTTAGCAAATTCCAAGTATACATTATTATTAATGGTAGTTACTACACCACACATCAGATCTGTATATTCATAACTTAACCATCATATAACTGGAAGTTTGGAGAGTTTGACCAACATCTCCCCATTTTCCCCAACCTCTAGCCCCTGAAAACTACCATTCTAGACTCTGTTTCTACAAGTTCAACTTTTTTAGATTCCACATGTAAGTGAGATCATGCCATAACCGTATTTTTGTGTCTGGGCTTATTTAATTTATCATCATGTCCTCCAGGTTTTTCCATGTTGTTGTAAGTAGTAGGATTGTTTTTTAGGCTGAATGTTATATGTTATTCAGTATATGATATATACACCACACACGTATATGTATACAATACCACATTCTCTTCATCCACTCATCCTATGATGGATGCTTAGGCTGATCCTATATCTTGGCTACTGTGAAAAATGAGTGATTTCATGTCCGTTGGATAAATACCCAGAAGTAGGATCGCTAGATCATAGGGTAGTTCTATTTTTAACTTTTTGAGGAAACTGTTTTCCACAATGACTGCACCAACTTACATTCCCATCAACAGTGCACAAGGATTCACTTTTCTGTACATTCTCAACACCTGCTATCTTTTGACTTTTTGATAACAGCCATTCTAACAGGTGTGAGGTGACATCTCATTGTGCTTTCGATTAGCATTTCCCTGATGATAAGTGATGTTGACCACCTTTTCATGTATCTGTTGGCCATTGATGTACCTTCTTTGTAAAATAGGTCTGCAGTGAGAAGGCAGGCTGGGGAGCAAAGCATCCTTCCAATTCCCAGATCCTAGTAGGTGTTCACACGGTGCACCTCTGATAGGTTGAATTGACACCTCCTACCAAGTTGTGTAGTTTACTTATCCTTGGAACTAAAGTTGTACATAAAAAATTAAAACCCATTCACTGTTACAAGGTTATTCCAATTGCTACCCCATCTACAGAACTTCATTCACTGCAAATGTATTCCTAAAATACAACATGCACAAAGATTTATACCTGAAAGTCTTATACCTGAAGGCTTATACCTGAAAAATGTCAGCTGAAATGATGATGATGATGATAACAACGATGGCTATGATTGACAACGGTGATGGCAATGCTTATTAAGCATTGCATTGCAAATACAACAAAGTCCCTAGCTAACTCATGGACATTTGAATCAGCAAACCCTCAAGCAAATAGTCACTATACCTAACTGCAGTGCTCTTGGTAGAGATAAACATTCCTTGTATATGTCAGCTCTTGTGTTGGTTTTTTACATCTTGATTGAGCCATCTGGGGTCGGGGGGAGCTCAAAGCCTAGAACTTCAGTCTATTAAGCCTGGCTGTACAATGCAACAGCTGAAGGGAAACACTTATCAATAATAGCAACAACAAAAAAAGTTTAAAACCATCAGAAAGAGCTTTCAATGATAGCTATGGAAAATTAAAGATACTTAGAATACAGAGAATAGAAATTTTTTGATCTATTGTATATAAAATAGTTTAAACTTATTATACATCCTTACTAAAGACAAGTTGAAATAAAAAAAGGGAAAGTGTTGAAAGTGACACAGACCTCTGCCAAATATTCAGCCAGCCTATAGAGGAATACCTCTTTTTCTTTCTACACATTTTCTAAAGAGGAAGGCTCAGGGTCAGGTAGACCAGAGGGTAAATTTAGCTCAAGAATATTGGGAAGGCACAAGCAACAAGCATGTTGGGATCTCAGCAGCAGGTTAGTTTGCAATGGGCAGAAATGGTCTATGAAAACTAATCCAAGTGTAGCACTGATCCCATTGGGCAGGGTCCAATGTGTATATTAACCCCAGGATTTATCTGGGCTTGTGCTTGTATCAAAGATGGTCCATTTCAGCAGAACCACGGCAGTGTTATGGTTGCTTACGGTATATTTGGTTAAGAGAAAAATCTTAGCCAGTTCCTGTGGGACATAATCTCTGGCGAATAGTGGATGGTGAGGGCTAGGCAGAGTACCAGAACTTTGGTCAACTGACTTGGAATTCATGGAGGCTCAAGCCCTTGTGCAAATAAGACCAAGAGGAAAGCCTCATGAATATGGCAAGATTAGGAGAAGGCCAGTGTGTGCTCAGAGTGCCCATATACCGTATAGGTTTTCTTGTAGAATACTAACTTCATATCTCAGCAGCAGATGGGTAAATCTACTCAATATGGCTGCCTTACTGGGATTAACTAGGGAATTCAGTAGAGTCCCTTAGCCTGTGGATAAAGGTCCTCCTTGCCTACATCTGAGTAGGACTAAACCATTCTGGCTATTACAGACTTTACTCTTTCAGGGCTGAAAAAGTGGGGCAGGACAGGAATCTTCCTCTAATGAAGAACACGCCGATGAGGTACTATAGATAGTACTAAGGAAAAATCTGGCTGCAAGACTGCAGCCCACGGGGTGCTTTGTCCAGCTCACTAGACTTGAATGGAGCACCATGTGGTCTAGGTCACAGCCATAGTCTTTGATATGATCATCAATGACCTGGAAAAGGACACTCTGTCTTCCCTGCTAACGATCTGGGCATTCTTTTGCTTTCTTGAAGTCAACTTTCTATACAACAGGGGTTTTATTTGCCTCCTGTTAACCACACCAATATGTTATGAATATAAAGAAGATACTATTGTAAAAATGTGTTGCACATAAGTATTTATAAAAACAAAAGATAGGTAATGGAAGAAAGTGAAATATTTGTTACGGTCTGTTCACTGGAATGTCACAACACAACTGTAGTCATGCACCGCTTAACAATGGGGATACCTTCCAAGAAATGTGTTGTGTGAACATCATAGAGTGTACTTACACAAACTTCGATGGTATAGCCTACTACACACCTAGGCTATATGGTACAGCCTACTGCTCCTAGGCTACCAAACTTGTACAGCGTGTTACTGTACTGAATACTATAGGTAACTGTAACACAAGAGTAACTATTTGTGTATCTAAACATAGAAAAGGTACAGTAAAAATATGGCACTGTAATCTTATGGGACCACCATATCTGCAGTCCTTTGTTGACCAAACCATTATGTGGCACATGGCTGTGTGGAGAATAATCTTTTTTTTAAAGATTATTATATAATAATTTTTATATATTCCATTATATAACATTCTGCATTTACGGAAATAATTGTTTTTTATTGGGGGAAAACTACAAAGCATTTACAGTACAATGTTTATAGTCACAATTTGCAGTGAGCTGATTTCCCAAAATATATTACCACTCAAGTTGACTTATCTTGTTACATTCAAAAACCTACTCTGTCAAAGTAGTCCATAGAGTACATACATAGTGCTCCAACTGTATCTACGTACAACCAACACTCCATTTTA
>CAUYRT010046873.1:0-42843 GCA_963574885.1 Lepilemur ruficaudatus
CCTACATTGGAGTAAAAACAAAAAATCAAATAGAAGTATTAATAGATCACCGAACCTGTCTTGTTTTTTGAAGACATTTGTTGAAGTTAGAACTTGGGTTTTACAACCCAAGTGCCTGTCAATTCATGAGTGGATTATTAAAATTTGGTATATATTTACAATGGAATATTACTCAATTTTAAGAAACGACAGTAAACTAACACCGCTTATATTATCCTGGATTAAGCTTAAGCCCATCATTCGAAGTGAGGTGACACAAGACCCGAAGAACGGGCCCTACTTGTACTCGCCATCAAATTGGTATTGACTGATTGACACTATGGTGCTCAAATGGTGGTAGTGTTCACTGGGGTTTTGGGGGGTGGGGGGTGGACCCACATCCGGGGGATGTGGTGAGCATTGTGAAGGGGAAGGGGCATGCTTGAAGTGTATTTGGGATGGGTATTAGGGGTCTCAGTGGGGGCTGGGAAATCCTCTAAAACTGATTTATGTGAATAGCTGTACAACTTGGTAAATTTACTAATAACCATTTAATTGTACACTTAAAATAGAGTAAAGACATGATATGTAAATTACACTTCAATAAAGACAAAAAAAAAGAACTTGGGTTTTAATTTTTATATCTTTGTGGGTCAAAGGGGACAGGATGTTGTCTCTTCCCAGATTGAAAAATATGAAATATATAATTATCTAATTAAACATCTATATGTAACAAAATCCTTAGCAACTGGGAAGAGAAGGAAACCTCCTTACTTAATAGAGCATATGTACCAAAAAATAAATATCAAACATCAAACTTAATATGAGACATTGGACACATTTGCTTTAAAATCAGGGACTTTAAAAGGGCATCCACTATAAACAGCTTTATATAACATTGTAGTAAGTATCCTAGTCAGTGCTATAAGATAGGAAAATAATTTTAGAATAAACAACACTGTCATTAATTGCTGATGATACATGGGTTCACATAAAAAATTCCAAAGTATCCACAGATTATTACAGTTAGTAAGAGAGTTTAGTAAGTTTATTCAATGCAAAGGCAATATACAAAATTCAATTGTATAACTCTATATAGCAATGCATATGTTTCAAATATATTAATATTTAAAATATATCATTTATATAGGATAAAATATAAAGAACTGAGGAGTAAATCACAAAATTTGAAAGACATTAATGGAGAAAATTATAAAACTATATTGAAAGATTTTACAGTAACTTTATATAAATACAGAGAAATTGGAAACTCTATATAATAAATATGTCAATTCTCCCCAACTTGATTTATGAATTCCATGCAATTCCAATAAATCCCTAAGTATTTTTTATGTGTATGCTTGAAGCTTGACACTTTGATTCTAAAATTTATATCACAGAACAAAGGCCAAACATAGCCATTACACTCCTGGAAAAAAATAAACAAGGTTGGTAAAGTTGCCTTATCAAGATTTATTTTAAAGCCACAGTAAAGAAAACTATAGTATTGGTACAAAGATAGAAAGGGACCAATGGAACAGAATAGAGAGCCACCAAATTTACACACACATATGTATGACAAAACTGTACATGCATACACTTGACATGTAAGTACATGGAGCTGACATAGCAGATCAATGAGGGAAAGATAGGCTTTTGAATAAATAATGCTGTAACAATTGGTTGCCCACAAAGACAATTATAAAATCGAACCTCTACCTTACACCATACCAAAAAAATCAATACTATTGCCTAAATATGAAAAGCAAAAGTATAAAACTTTGAGAAGCCAATAAAATAGAATATCTTTATGAGCTTAGAATATGGAAGGATAATCTTAAACAAGACATAAAAATCACTAGTCTTAAATATAAAATTGATAAATTCTACAACATTAAAATTAAGAATTTCTGTTTATTCAAAGCCACATAAAGACAGTGGAAAAAGCTAGAAACTGGATGAAGAAATCTTTGACAAAGTTTTTTTTATAGAATATATAAAGCACATAATGATATGACGGGAAAAAGAATTAAAAACACTAAATAGAAAATTAGACAAAAAACTAGTAAAGACACCTTATAGAAGAGGAAACACAAATGGTGAATAAACACCATGAGAAGATGATTAGAAATCCCAATCAGAACTTCAATTATGATTTTAGTGGGATATAATTTTAGGGTTCTGAGTAGAGAACAGACCTAAGAATGAATCATGAAGACAGTGACTCGTGTATGACTTGGAATAAGGCACAGCCAAGATCCAGGCTGTCTGAACCTTTCAGATGTGACATCATTGGGATGAAAAAGCAAGTGAAACAAATGGAGATTTCTACAATTTTTGAAGTGTTATAATGATTGCAGAGGGCAAAGTCCACGAAAATATCATGACATCATTTATATATTTCTAGCTTAAACTCCATGACTTATAAAGTGAAAATATAAAACTATTCTCATAAATAAATTAAAAGGCTTGAGGCTTACGTCTGTCAACAAAAATATCACAGCATTCTTTTTTTTTTAATAATATGTTACCAGTGGTTCTGAAGATATGCTTATGAGTTTGACAGCATATTCATACAATGGAAAACTTTCCATGAAATGCTGTTAAACGCAGTATTTCCAGACATTAGCCTCTCTTCAAAGGTATTAAAAAAATACAGAAGAAAATCCTTTGCCCCTTCTAAATATTGAATAGTGTTCAAATGCAGAATTTTACTTTGAATGTATGGAAATTTATACTTAAATACAGACAGTCTCCAACTTAGGATGGTTCAACTGATGATTTTTCAACTTTACGATGATATGAAGCAATATGCTTTGAGTAGAAACTACACTTTTCTCGCTATTCTAGGCAGCGGCAGGGAGCCTCAACTTCTAGAGAACCACACATTTTTGCTTTATGGTATTTTCAGCTTCTGGTGGGCTTATCAGGTGGCCCCATTGTCAGCTGAGGAGCACCTGTATGCAAATGTATATATTTTGCACTGCTCTGTTGATCATCATCCAAAACCTGGCTTTAGCAGACAGGGAGGTGGGTGAAAGAGGCATGATGCCGTAGTCCAGGGAGAAGAGTGGCAGTGAGCTCAGTTAATCACAGTGAACATAAAGCCTTGCCAGGGTCTGAATGGACAAGCATTCCCTTGTACTGAACTTTACATTAATATATACAAGATTTAATTGTGTATTCTGGACCATCTAGCTTAATTGGAAGCCAAGACTCAGGTTCGCGTGCTTCAAGAGCTGTTGGCCTTGAATAGACCATAGAAGCAGGGTAAATGTCATCTTAACTGTAATTTTTTGATCCACGACAAAGATACCACCTGAGGCTTTGTGCCTTGACTGTCCTGGCACTGTGTGAGTTACTCACAAGGCAGGGCAAGAGGAAGAATGACCAAGATTCAATTTTCTACCACTCTCATAAGATAGGGACTTTGGAGTAGAACATTGAGGTAAGGAAAACAAAGTGTTATTCCTCGGGTTTCTGAATTTACAGACTTATACCACGTACTAATATTTACAACTCTTATATTATCCTCAAGAAAGGATGTGGATTTAATCACTCTCAACAAATGCCTTTGGCATATTCCAAAAAGCCTAGTTAAATTTCTAGTCATTGTGCAAAAGTACAGGTATTCATATTCCATCCTGGTGGACCTTCTTACCTGGCTACTAAAATCATATTCTCATGGTGAGGATTGGCAAAAGCAGGTAGGCACGATTTTGAAGAATTTTGTTGACAGGCTTATTTCTGTTTCAGTGCATTACACATCACACCTGTGTGGAAGAACTTCCCCCATCCCCTTCCCACCACAGGGATAAAGCAGAGGAGAACTAACGCATTACCTGTGGCTAGGAGATGACTGCAGTCAGCAGATCCTCGCCTGAGGGAGGAGGGGTACTTGCATTTTGTCATATGGCATTATAAGCCTCTGTAAGCACGTACTAAGAAGCATATGGAATAGATCCATCTCTATTTTGAAGTTTTGATTATTTTAAGTTAGCATGAAAAAATCTGAGTAAAGTTTAAAATTTGCCCAAAAATTCTCCTTCTAGTATTAAAACTCAGAATCAAACAATTGAAAAATATCCCACTGGGCTCCTAACTCTATCTTTTCACAGTAAGTTAATTAAAAAGTGTATTAACTTCTCTCAAAAATTTAGCTAATTTTCTTTTCCTCTTTATTTTAAAACTAAATAAGCAATACTGTGACAGAAATAACTGTAAAATTACAGAACTGAAAAAAGTCAATGAGCTAAACCTACCCTGACTTGAGACAAATGAGATGAGGCAAATGGAGACTGGTACTATTCCAAAGCGTCAGCCTCAGAAATGACAGCTGGCACGTGTAAATATACTTATCTGACTTGTAGGTATATTATTATTTCTCACTTTTGACTCTTGGGAAGATACTTCCAATTGTACACCCAAACAGATGTGACTGTCCCTCTTTGCACCTATTGTATTTGGTCACATCATCTCCACAGTACTATTGACTGTGTGTGCCCTTTGACTTTGGACTTCTAAAGGGCAGTAGCAATTTCACTTAACTTCTTATGCCCTTCAGCACCTGCACAGTGTTGTTTATCCTACAGCTGCTCAATCAGTCTACTGTCAGTTAAATTCACACAAGCCAAAGGTATAACCTCATGTGAGTCTAACCAAACACGCTTTGGTAACACTTTTCTTAAAGTGGCGTGTATCTGAACATCGTATGTTGGAAGATGGTATGTTGTGAAGAAAATTTATCATGGTAAAATAGTTGGGTAAAAATGCTATATTATACATTGGCTGTTTACATTGCATACTAATAGACAAAACCTTGCAAAAAAAAGGAGACATATCTAGTCATGTTTAAATCAAATATTCTCATATATTTGGGAAAAAAAGAATATTTTTGGAAGGCATACCTATTAGCATCCAGAAAATCAGAGTTCTTCCAGAACACTGGGTTGTAAGATACTCTTAGGATATTTAGAAAAATATTTTACATTTATTTCTTTGCCATGGATTTAATTTGGAATATCCTCATTTTAAAAGTTAATGCATATTTTAAAATTACATACTGTTTATGCTGCTACAATAGACTGACACTTGCTACTCACTTCTGCCACCAGCAAGCAGTGCCTATCGACTTGTCATTTTTTAGAGAAATTTAACCTTGATATGGAAGTGATATAGAACTTAATAATATAACAGGGCATCCAAATTATCAGTGATATCTTCTAAATGTAGAAAAAATTAAAAGAGACAGTTTTCTGAAGGAATTAATTAAAAGGAAAATCTTTATCCTTAGAGTTTTTTTTTTTCCTCCCCAGGCTTAAATAGAAGTCTAAATAATTCAGCCATGGCATATAGACTGCCAGGAAAAGTCATTCAGAGTCTTTTATTGTTCACATTTAGAAGATTTAGGGATTCATTATTGTTCCATTGAATAAAAATTCAGGAGATAAAGAAAACAGTCTATTATGTTTGACAAGTGAATGAGTATACCCATACATTACCCAAGTATAAGCACCATACCATTACAAAGTGTTTTTGTAGTTATTATTGGTTTAGACCATCAACACAGCCTTGTGAAATAAGCAGAGCAGGAATCATTACTCCCGCTTCATGTATAAAGATGTTTGAGAAACTGAAAAATTAAACAGCTTTCATATTACTATCATTAGTTCAGTTCATTACATCCATCTTACTATTGAGTATGGTCCACGTGCCAAGCATTGAGCCAGGAGGAAATGGGATTTCCTGCTCCAGCACAGGGAGACGACTGCCTGAGAGTCAGCAGTGGACCTGAACTGGAGCTGTCCCAGATTCAACAGTTTAGAACTTTCCCTACTACATCTCTTTGCTCTTGACCGGATTTTGCATGCCACACCTGCTATGCCACTCAAACGCAGATTGGCTGTGCACAGGAGCCTGTAAAGCAATGCACTGTAAAAACCCAGGAGCTTTGGCATCATGGGGGAGGAAGTACGATTAAAGGAATGCTGTAGGGAGCTATGTCTGGCAGCAACAGAAGAGAATTCGATTCCCAACTGAGCTGCCTGAGATTTCCTGGCCAGGTAGGTTCACAACCCTGTGGTTTGCTGAAGCTGCACAGCAGTGCTTTCATTCCGAGGGAAAGAAATGCACTAGACTTGCAAATGCAAGTACAGCCCACCCTGGGCTCTAAAATACGAACATCTGAAGCATTTTCAGCCAAAAGCTGAGAGTGGAGCCAATTTTGTACAAAAGTAAATGGCTTTCAAATCTTGTTGTTTTCCCCCTCACAGAATCAGAGCTAGTGTTAATATCTGAAATATGTCCTTAATAGTATGTTAAAATATTCACTGTTATGAGAATGAAACTGTAGTCTAATTTTACTGGGCAGTCACTGAATTGTGACCACTTTAATGAGCCTTTGGACCCAGTTTCATAAATTAGTTCTGACACAGCACTACGGCATGTTGGCCTCTGGTTATTAGAATGCTAATGTAAAGATCACTGGTTGGCCAGATTCCCATTTGTTACCAGAAAATACTCCATGCTCCCAGACTCTGTCGGCAAGGGCAAATAAAAGTGAAAACTTGAACTTCTTACTAATTACCTGATAAGTCTGATTATTGTGACTTATTTAGATTCAAACTGTTTTTTTTGCCCCAATAAAAACTGAAGTGAAAAAAAAGTGGACACATACACTCGGATGACCTTTCATATCTACTGCCTGTTTCATTCAAAGGTTATATTAAGAAGAAAATAAAAATGTCATGGATCATTTATTTTCATTGATCAAATAATTACTGAGCATACAAAACATGTTTGATATTGTGCTAAGTATTGGGTAAATGAATATGAACATTGTTATGTAATCAAGGATATCACAGAGAAAGACAAACCTGCCATTAACTATACTAATGATAGAAAATGTGACAAGTGTCGTAATAAAGATATAAACTTCATGCTTTAGGAACATGGTGCCCCTTCTCTATTGTTGAAAATGCCCTAGGGGTTCATTCTTGTTATATGAAATAGTTTCCTCCCAAGATACTGATCCTAACGTTAGATGTTTTATAGAATCGTATCTACCAGCAAATTCTGCAAAAGCCTTAGCTCCATCAGTTGAGCCATATAGACCTGTTTCTGTTCTTTTGTTTGTTTTGTTTTATTTTGCTGAGTCGACGAAAACTCCTATTAGCTAACTGTCAAAATGCCTTTAATTTTCTTTGAAACATAAGTGGTCACAAAACTTGATGAATCTTTGTGGCTTTGGTGCATGTTTAATCAATATCTAGTTTAAAGTTATTTGGCGGAGAACACAAAGCACATTTTCACACAGGTTACAAAGCAAATAGCAAATGGTAATACAGATAATCATGAAACTTGAATTTATTTAATTCCTAAAGTGTTCAACTTGGATTATTTTTTATTTTTCCTATTATTTTATTTCTGTTGTTATCTTGGATAAGTTTTCTGAAGAAATGTTTTCCAGATTCCATGAACATCTTTATCTCTACAAAGGTTAAAAATGAAAGATGGCATGTTTTATTAAGCAATAAAGCCTATAGAAACCAAACGCATCAAACATAAAATTCAGATAAATATTCACCAGCAGTACCCTGAACATGTTTAGGAGTTTAACAATTTTACAAATATACTTAGTGATATATTGACATCAGTAGCAGAAACAACTATTAGGGGTAATTAAGACTAAACCTACATGGTGAAAAATCATTTTAGCCATATATTCGTCATTAATGCACAGACATCACTATTCATTCCATTGAATCACAGAAGTTTATATACTTTTATATTTGAGTACAAAAGATTCCTTAAAGAAAGTAAAATTCAACCACCTGAGAGTCTGGATTATCAGTTTCCTTGAAAACTCTCAGGTTTTTTACCAGTGAAGCAAAGGAGATGCCAAGATTTTTGTTTCTTTTTGTTCCTTTCCTTTTCTAATTTCTCCTTTCTCCTAAGTGTATATATGGACTTTATTTTCTTAGGCCCTTTTTCTGATGACTTTGTATTCAATGTTTAAATCACCAAAGCTCTGTGCTAGGTAAGTTATAATTCATAAAAATAATGAAATGCCAGAGCTAGTGTTAGGAAGCTAAATGTATTTTATGTGGAGAATGGTATACAACCTGGATACTCAAACACAAGTGGCATCTGTATCATCTAGGAGTCTAGACACTATGTAGAAATGCAATAGTATAGTACTATTGCATTTACAGTACTAATAGTACTGTAGAAAATTCAGTATCTGTCCTAGTCCCAGTGAATCATAATCTGCATTTTAACAAGACACTCAGGTGATTGCTATGCACATTCAAGTTTGGGAAACACTGAAATATAACATATTTAGCTTAGATTCCTTCCTTCAATTATCTTTTAAGAATTTTATTTTTACAGTGTTTCGAAAAGAGAATATTAAGAATTCTGAGCAGAAAAATAAGGCTTTTAGGAAAGATATTTGAAAAATGCTTTTCTAAAGGCTTAGGATGGAATAATGCTATCTTAATGTCATCTTTGATAATAATAGTCACTAGCATTTGTATATTATTTAATAATTTATCAAATTTTTAACCACATTAAAAATCTCACAATAATCTTGTGCTGTGTATCTTATTGTTTATACTATTTATAGAAATTGAGATTCAAAAAGTATCAGTTATTTGCACATGATAATATAGCTAATAAGTACTGGTGCCAAGACCCTAAGTTCAGGAGTTCTCACTCTAAATATCATATTCTGTAGATGAAACTTGACTTTTTAATTTAAAAAATCCACTGCTTATGGCAAGATCTATATAATTTATTGCCAAATTATCAAATATTTAGTAATTTTATTTTTAAAAGAGTTTATTTTTTCCATAAAATCTCTACAAGCATATATCAAGTAAAAAGTCATTAAATTAAATCTTGTTCTTAAGAATTCCACGAGAAATCAACACCTCAAAGTGCTCTTTTGACTGAGAGTGTAAACCTGAAAGAGCAAAGGAGTCAAGGAAAATGGAAAAGACCTGGGATCCTTCACCAAAGACAGGAGAGAAATGAGATACCTGATATTTAATAACAAAGCCAAGCTAGGTAAAGAACAGAACACAAAAGAATCAGATAAAAATTCTTCTAGCTTTTGGGTAAGCAACAATGTTTAGAGGATTTTTAATCATCCCACCTGCATCCATACCCTCTCTCTAGCCAGCCACGTTCCCTCTCTAGCCCTTCACATGCCTCATTCCTGCTACCACCCCCATATTCTTCCTCTCCAGCTCTTCTGGCCTCCTTGCTGCATCTCAAATGTTCCAGGTGAGTCCCTGCCCTTTGTTTTAGCTGTTTCCTTTCCTCCGTCTTGATTTACTAAGAACATTATTTTTACCACCGTGTCATGTTCCATCCCAATTTATACTCATATTAATACTGCAAAAGTCACATAATTTTATCTGCAGTATTGAATTTTTAAGCTAAATTTAAAATACCATTCACAAATCATGTCATTAATTTCATAGTTTTTAATTTTATAATATTATAACACTAAGGTTTTAATTTTAAAAGAAACATCTATAATTTCCAAGGATAAATTATCTCATGCCCTGTTAAAGATTTATGAACAAAATAATTCATCATCATTTTTATTAAAAGGCTTGTGGAATCTCCCATAAGATGTGAAAACAGGACAATATGTGATTCCTCAAAAGGGATTCCTGATGTCTAGGTTGGGTACATGTGTCAGCAAGCTCAGAGGTAGAAATTGTTGGTGGAGGGGCTACAATACACCTTGAAGAAATATTGTTCATTAATGACCAATAGGAATTACAGGAAAAAGATAAGATCACAGATATGTAACAAGATTAATAGTAGCTATTTTATTAATATAAAAATGTACTAGATTTTGGACAACAAAGAAGACTAAATAATCAATTTCTGAATTGTAAACTATATCTATGCAACATCGATATTGTTCCCCCCATTTTATAGGTAGAAAAACCTTACAAAAGAGAGGTGAGTAACTGTAAGACCACACAGTATTCTAGCAGAATCCAGATATTACAGCTAGATTCTTCCTTACTTTGTGGGAACATTTCTTTACACAGAATTACTTTCTCCTACTTTAGAACAGAAATTTTATCCTATTGCCCTTGGCAACTACAAATGCCCAGGAAAGAGAAAGGTAGGGATGTTTATTTCCATTGGGTACTCATTGACTAGTTTGTTACTTGGGATAGTGCTCATTAGACTTTGACAAATATTTTGAAGGAATTGGACCTTGATTGTGTGTATTGGTTGGAGACAGATTCTAGGGGCATTATGTGATAGTGACTGATCACTGTGGCAGTTTAAAAAATATGTCCACATATTCTTTGATACCTATGGCAGGCAAAATAAGAATCCCCCAAAGACACTGAAGACCCTAATTGCTGTAACTTGTAAATATATTACATTACATGGCAAAAGGGAAATGAAACTGACTTTAAAATAGAGAGATTATCCTGGAACGTCTGGGTGCACTCCAATGCTTTCACAAGTGTCCTTAAATTTGGAAGAGGCAGGAAGAAAAGAAGGTCAGAGTGGTGCCATGTGAGAAGGTCTCGGCCAAACATCGTTGCCTTTGAATATGGAAGAAGGAACCACACAAGCAAAGGAATAGGGGAAGCCTCCGGAAGCTGGAAAAAGCGAGAAAACAGATTCTTCCCTAGACCTTCCAGAAAGGTGTACAGTCCTGCCAATACCTTTATTTTTACCCAGCGAGACCTGAGTTGAACTTCTGACCTGCAGAACTAAGATACTAAATTTTTGGTTTTTAAGCTAATGTATTTGTGCTAATTTGTTACAGCAGCACTAGAAAATTAATATAATAGCCCTTCCTCTAAGAAGTAGAACTTAATTCACTTTAGCTTAAATGTAAGCTGGACTTAATAACTCACTTCTAATGAATAAAATATATTGCAAAAAATGAGATGTGACTTCCTAGACTAGGTTAAAAAGGTTGTGTCTTTCATCTTAGATGCACTTGTGCTTACTCTTGGATTTCTGCCTCTATCTGAGGGAACTGGCGGTCATGTCATCAGGCACCGTGTGGGGAGGTCACACGGTGAAGAACCAAGGCTTGCCAGCACCCACATAGATGAACTCAGAAGAATTATCCTTCCCCAGCTAAACCTTTATGTGATTTTAGCCCCAACCAACCACTTAATGGCAACCTCCAAATCAGAATTCTAAATCAGAATCACTCAGGTAAACTATTCTCAGATTTCTGACCCACAGAAATGGTAAAATAATGTTTGTTACACTTTGGGGATAACTTGTTATGTAGCCATAGAAAACTAATACAATTACTCAATTTTTTTTTTTACTTCTCAAAACGGAGAATATAGCAAGAAAAATTGCTAAGTAACTATTACTCTTTCTCCAAATAAACTCTTATGTACATATTACATTGGAAAGTTATGTGATATTTTTGGCATAGCAAGGCACACATATAAAATCTGGCGTTTCTATAAATATAATTTAGTTAGCTTTTATTCTGATTATAAATGGAATTAAAACTTCAATGTTGAGAATAAAATTTCTCAAAACATAATCTTACTAAGCGTACATTCGTCCATTTTTACACATACTTTAATGGATCAGAGCTGTCAAAACTACTGTGAGAGCAACAAAGGCAATTAACCTCTAATTTTTCCTTCTGTTCTTGCTCCTCTTATATTTTGCCTTTCCCTTGAAGTCTATGCTTAATGGAACAAAGCATGGCAGAAACTGAGATTAATTAATAAGTTTTTCACTTTGCCATGTAAAAATACTCTCCAGATTTCAATTTTTAAAGTTTAATGACTTCCATACTATCATATATATATATATATACACATTATAAAGAAAATAACCAAGATACTCTGACATTGAATTTCATAATTTAATATGATTATTAAAATATAGCATCTTTCCCCCCTTTCTGAATATAATTTGTCTCAGCTAACCACATATAGGTACTAGCCACACTATACTGCATGGCAGATAGCCCAGGTCTCTCTCTACTTTCCCATTTTTAATTCTACTAACATTTAGATTACAAATTCAGTATTCACAACTTCTTTTAAATGGAAATATTTGTTCATCAAATTCACTGCTCCTCTATAGCTAAAATGTATTCCCCAAATCCAGCTTAAATATTGACTGGTGTATAAATCATCTCCTCCATGAATGAATGCAAAGGAGGGGAGATACACAAACTGTATACTGGGAGTTTTCTTCTGAGAAGTTGAATGAATCTCTGTTCCTAAATGTTGCAGTAGGAAAAATTGTTCCATTATATAAATCAGTCTCCATGTGAAATCTGAACTAGTTTTACCTTTTCAAAATAATTCCCAAGGAAATTTCGGTGGATAGAAATTATGTACTTTTATTCTGCAATGGTGTCCACTGCCACAGTGATGTTTGGCATCACTTCTGACCTGAGTTTAATTAACAGCAGATAGTCCAATGTTCGTAAGTTATCAAAAATATTTCTACATTTTATTTATATTAAAAAATATCAGATTAGGTCCTTATTTCTACATGGAGGGATATAGAATTTTACTTTTCAGAAGCACTTTTTCTCCTTAATTCAAATTCTTCTTGTTAGTGTGTCAATACTTATGTTACCCTTGATTAATTAACAGAGGGACAATCTATAGCATGACAGGAAATTTCAAATAAGAATGGCTGTGTTCGCATTCATGGTCTCTAAGTAAGAAATTGGAAAAGCAGGAAGATAATTTTTGTACCTTTTAAAAAAGAGAATAGTAAATGTAGTTTTATTCACAGAGTAATCAAAATATGCTTCCATTATGTAAAGGAAAATGTGCTCATCTACAAATCAATTAGTTCTGCTAATGAAAAAACAGAACAGCCTTTTAAACTGTATCTTTTATAATGCTTTGTCTCACATATGAAGTCTGGATAATAAATCACGACAAGGAATCATCACCAGCAATATGAATAGTAAAATATGAATATAATTAATTATGCATAACTTCTCAGAGTGGGGCTCCAGGACCAGCAGGTGACGTTGTATAAATTATCATGTTAACAGCCTGATTGTTGGGAAGATAAGCATGTGTTACTAGTGAGTTCTTAAAATATGTACATAAAATGGAACTAAGTCATCATTATTTTTCCTTAGAAAGGTGACAATTAAAAGCTAGCAAAGCAAACATTTTTCAATTGTAGATATGGTTTGTGACTAGGATTTAATTGTCATTAGAATGTTTTAACTTCTATTTATGAGAAAGGAAATGGAACCACTCCTGGGGGGCTGTTATGTGCTCTACATGATTCATTGACATTGTCTGGGCTGCTCCTGTAATCTCTTTCTGCTCATTTTTTTTGCCACCTATGAAGTGTTTGTATCTGCTTTCCTTAAACCTCTCTTATTTTGTTTTACTCTATTTCCTTTTTTCTTAGAAATTAGGCACCTGAAAACTTGTATGAAACATTGTATATCACTCTAAATTTCAAATATTTCTATTTTAGGGGGTTGGAGGTGGGGAAGGAATGGATGCCATAAGGGTAATAAAATTAATGGTATATTGATCCAGACAATGTAGCACCCTTAGACTTTATGGATATACTACTTATATAGAAAATTCAAAATATGTAGGTAGCCTCTATTTGTTTATGGCAATAAACTAAAAGAAATTTTTTGTAAACCTTTTTTGAAAAGTTTAGCTTAACCACAGCTTCACATGATTTAAAACTCTGTCTTCAATACTTTTAGCTTAATGGCATTGTCAAATGAAGAACACTTGGTAAGAGTTATTTATTTTTTTTTTACAATATGCCATATTTTACCTTTCTATATAATAGCTGTCAAGTCACAAAACATTTGCAATGAAGAATGATTAAACTAAGTGGATTACAAATTTAGTCACAACATTACAGACAGAACTAGAATCTTCCTGGATTTCTACTGTGGCCACATAATTCTATTATTACCTTTCTATGAATACTTAAAATAATATATATATAAAATTCAATATTAGGAAATAACCTAAGATTGGCAGATGATTTCTTTTCTTTTAACAAGGTACTTATATACAGATACAGTACTCTCACACATACTCACTAATTTGATTATGTTACAAATTCTACTAATTTAGTAAAAACAACAACTTGCCAATTATGTCTAGAAAATATTTAGACATTTTTTTCTGACAGCGCAAGACTGAACTGAAGTCCAGTCTATTTATGGTTACAGCATTAGACATGTGGACACAGTGATACAGTAACTATAAATGAAAGGGACTGTTGAGAAAAATGCCTGCTCTACATCATTGTCCCTGGTGCCTCGAGAAGGTGCCTCTATTGACAGCTTGTTATTCATGTGTGCAGTTGTGACAAAAAAAAGAACTGATGTGGGGTTAAGCAATGATTTTCATACGATGTCTATACAAAAAGGTTGCTACTTAATTTGTGAGCATCTGTTCATAGGAGATTTGACTGCTTCTTTATCCGACAGGCTACACTAGCCTTTTATTCTGATCTCTCCCCTCTCCAGTAGCTTTGTATCTTACTATGCTGTGTTGCCACGTTTTAACAACTTCAAATTGCACATCTGCACTCTTCTCATGTCATCTTGATAGCTGCACCTCAAAGTCCCACAACACCTAAGTATCAGCATATCTGGTATTAGCTCTACAGACCATATATATACAGTATATACCATAGTATTGTCATATCTAAGGTCTTAGAACCAGACTCAGGAGCCAGACTGCCTGAGATCAAATTCTAATTACTCACTAGGGCTGTAACCTTGGGCAAATACATAAGGAAGTCCATAAAAAAGAAATTTGTACTACTCATGGTGCTTTGGGAATGAATTAAATGAATTAATATGTATAAAACACTTGGAAGAGAGCTGGCATATAATCAGTATTCAATGGTTAGCTGCTATTATTATTATTATTGTTATTGCCAACCACCTCCCCACAGGACCAACTGGGTACTACCATCTATCACTCCTCTTTCCTCCTTATCTTTCTGTCCCCATTCAATGAAAAGTATTGGGATATGAGGAGTTGCCTTTTGAGAGTGTGCAATAGTTGTGAACTATCCTTTCCTTTCATCACCACATGGAAAAAGGAGAAAGTGGCACTCAACTGGTGAACATATCTGAAGTGAAGGGTGAGATATCCCAAGAAAACCACACCTTGAGTTTGAGGACTTCAACATGAAAGGAAGACTGATATTCAGCTCCACTGTTGCCTGTCTACTTACTCATGCAGTTTATCTGATGCTACCTGGAGGGGGGAAAGGAAACTGGGAAGAGGGTAAGGAGGAATGTTCAAGTAGAGAGGGGCAAAAATCGCTGGCTTGAATTCATAATTCCAGAGAGGTACAGAAGACAGATTTTGCCTGGGCCCACCTACAACTATGTATTATCCATTAAGGTTAATTCTCATTGGTAGTTATCGGCTTGCCTAACACTGTCTAAACCTGGTGACAAAAAGACACATACATACATCAGAGCACTTTGGAGGGATGCCACCAACTGAGTATCAGACTAAAGACCTGGTATCACCAGGGACTGACTCTCTTGTCAAGAAAGCCTGCTGAGAACGTCACTCATACTTATGGTCACATGAAATAGGCTAAAAAGTACAGTGATATGGCCACAATAGGACAAACACTTTTTAAAGGGCAGATATGTAAGAAGACAGTGTTTATAGTCACTTTGTTCCCTCTCCTCCCCATGCCACCAAAGTAAATGCAGGGAAGAAAGAGGGGGGTGTCTTATACCAGAATATCTAAAACTGGGTAATTTATATAGAAAAAGAATCTCTTATAGTTATGGAAGCTGAGAAGTCCAAGGTTGAGGGGCCTAATCTGGTGAGAGCCTTCTTGTTGGTGGGGACTCTGCAGAGTCCCAAGATGGCACAGGGCATCACATGGTGAGGGGGCACAGCTTGCCAGATCTGGTCTCTCTTCCTCATCTCACCAGTCCCACTTCCATTGTAATACATCAATCCATTAACACATTCATCTGTTAATCCATGAATGAATTAATCCACTCATGAGGGCATAGCATTCATCACCCCATCACTTCTTAAAGGACCCTCCTCTCAATATTGCCACAATTTCAAGGTAAATTTTCAAGAGGACAAATATTAAAACTATAGCAGGGGGCATGAGAGCTGGTGGGCAACACCCCTCCTCACTGACTGGAATGGCTAGCTGGCTACCTTCAACTATAAGTAGGAGGGCACCACTTTAGAGGTGAAAGAGCAAGATTGAAAGCACCTGGGGCCTCACACAAGTCACTGTGTCAGTCCTAGATAGCTTGAGTTTAGACCTTACTGTGTGAAAGCAATTTCTATCTTGTTAAAGCCACTGCGTTTTGTTATGTTGCCTAATCTGCATCTAATGCAGTACTGGTGTATCACTTTTTAAAATGATTCTTTTCTTTAACTCTTTAATCAGCCACTGGTCCTGATCATGTGAGATAACAGGGCTTTTACTATGCTATAGAAGGCAGTCTAGTTCTCTGAGTGGCCCTGGCCTGACCCAGTTCTCTCCCTCTTTCTCACATACAGTTCTTAAGAATAACTGTAGAATGTGCTGGGAATGCAACATCTTGAGACAAGGACTACTGGCTGCAGCAGCTGGGCTCTGTTCTAGTCCTCTCCCCCAGAACAGGATGCCCTTCCAAACTTTAGCCCGGTGAGTCATGTGACCTTAGGGGATACAAACCCAGGATGGGCTGCCTTTTAGCGTTCTATTTGTGGCACGAGTCAGGCACATGCAGACAAGACTCTGTTCTCCCTGGGCAGCTTTCTGACTAATGCTGAATACTGGGCTTCTGTTCACAGAATTAAATTTAGCTTACAGTGAATCCTGGGCTTCTATTGTCTCTTGCTGCCTATCTGTAAGAAAGAAATTTGCGTCATGTAACTTGTTGCTTATGACTGTGTTCTGTCTCCCCCAATTCAGACAAATTGGTAACCAGTGCACAGTGAACCTACTTCACATAGATCCCCCGAATGCTACATCCTTTCTCATGTTGATTTGTCCTCTGAATTTTTGACTGATTAGTTCAACTCAGTTTAGGTATTACTTTTTGTGGGCAGTTTTTCCTGATTAGGGTCCTTTGTTTATGCTGTTTAAGATTCCTTCTTACATAGTATATACAGTATACTATATTTATTGGTAACTTCACCTAAGAGACAATGTTGAACAGGTTCTCTGCACATCGTAGGTGCTCAGCAATGAATTGTGAAAAAAATTAATACAACATTCAAAATAAGGACAATAGGTTCAGGATTGTGTTTAAGGCAAAGCGATATGGTCAGAAGACTGTTGGAAAAGTGGTATAACCAACTATATCAGGCAGAGAGATCAGCTAAGACACTATTAGAATAATGTGGATGAAAAGTGAAAAGGCTTTAAACAGCAGTAGCATAGGGGCTAAGAATCATTGGGAAAAGGTAATAATACTTATAATTTTTACAACTCTCATTATCTGTTATCAAAGAATTCCTGTATCTAGATTTCAATCTGTATTTCTATGAACATTTGGGATATAATGTTTTAAAGAATCTTTACTGCTTTATTTAACTGGTTGCTTGACAATAGGATTGTTAATTTATTGTGCAATTCAATTCTCACAGTAGTGCTGCTGCCATTACAAAAAAATCCTCTTTTCAGAAAGTAGCAAAAGCACACTGGCTCCAGTATGGGCTTCCTGCCCTAAGGAGAGCCCGAGAGCATTCGTCTTGTATGATCCATTAAACCATCCTTCAAAACAAAAAACAGACAAACAAATAAGCAAAAGAGCACATTCTGAGGGATGGGCATACTTGTCAATATATGTAACCAAACTGTAACCAAATAATGTAACCAAACCATTTGTACCCCTGTAATATTCTGAAATTAAAAAAACAAAAGAAAGAAAGTAGTCAAACCAAATGTGGTAAAGTTAATTGCAGACAAGCAGAGGTTAGGGCAACCAAGGTTTGCCAAGGAAAGTAGAAAGGAGACAAAGGACACAAAAGATGTAAGAAAAGACTGGGAGACATGCCTTTTATTGATATTTTTCATTGGATAAAAACCTACATCAAAATGTAATCAGTAGGTTAAATAGTAATTTCTTGTGTTAATAACAATATTTGGAAAATGTTGGTTATGGTTACATAATTCTGTATTATTAAACATTTGCATTCAACCAACCTAAGATTCAAAGTTTCTGGTCAAAGACTAAATAAGAGCATAATTTGAAGTCAAAAAGAAAAGTCCTTCCATTTAAAGTGATCCATTCATGTAGAATGATAACATGAGAAAGATGTTTTACTTTTAGCTACATCTTTTGTAATACTAGCTACTGGCTTCAAAAATGTTCAAGACAATACATAGCTTCCTTTGTTTTTTTAAGTAACTCAAAGAATTTCAGAATTAGGAAAATGGGGCAGGATTATAATAGATCATTTTGTCCTTGAGAGATTTTCCAAAGATTCAATACAGGATTCAGGCTAGAACTAGATCTTTTCATTTTTCATCTGAGTTGGTCTTCTATCTTACTCATCTTTCATCTCTATTATCCAAATATTATTCAAGCTCATACTGTGATGACTGAAAGCTGCAAATTTTATTTGACAATTAAGTAAATTATGCATAACATTATACTACAGAGCTACCATTACTACCTGCAAATTCAATTTTGTGTTGATAAACTCTTTGTTGAATTATGGCCAAGAATCAAAAGAGAAAATAATGTGAAAAGAATGCAAGATCCTCAGGCAGGAAAATTAAATAAATTTATTCAAGTGGTACTGGAATATACCTGCAAAATTAGTGGGATTGCAGAATTCTAAATTTCTACCCAAACAGCTAAAAACAGCTTTAAAAAATTACATAAAATTTGACAAAGAGGACAAGGGATTTCCTAAGTTGCAAAATAATTCTCAGTTGAACTATGTGGATTTAACTTCTATTTTTGAACAAGTAGATAGAAATAAACTATAAGAACAGTTTCAGGGTGTTTATCGGTAACTTGGTTAGAATATACAAGAACCTTAGGTCCAAGGCTTTTCCTTGGGTTGAAATGTGTGATTAAGTGTTGACAAGATGACTGACTAGAGACATCAGCGGCTAAATCATTTCATAAAGAAGGAAAAGTTTTGGATGAAAAAGAAAAAACAAACAAACAAACATACATAGATTGGGTACATTTTTGAGGAGAAAGTGTCAGAACCCCTCAGAGATTCCATGGGAAGAAGCTGTGGAGCAGAACAAGAAGGAGCAAGATATCAGCAGAGATGAACCCCCAGAGGGCTTGGAGTCCAGCGAAAAGGGTAGGTGGAGTGATTTGTTGTTCCGTTCCCCACATCTCTGGCAGTCAACAGGCTCCTGAGCTGCTGGAGAACCTTTCTACCCTCATGAGCCCAAAAGCTGCTGCTGCCAGTAAACTGGGAGCTTCTTAAGGACAAAGCACCAGGCTGCCAGCCCCCTTGGGGTGCTTCCCATCACTGCAGACCTGAGCTGAGATGGCAGGTGCCATATTGCTTCTCCATCCACCACACCATATGATCATCTCAATAGATGCAGAAAAAGCATTCAATAAAATTGAGTTCCCTTTCATGATAAAAACCCTCAACAAACTAGGCATAGAAGGAACATATCTCAAGATTATCAAAGCCATATATGACAAACCCACAGCCAACATCATACTGAAAGTGGAAAAGTTGAAAGCATTCCTGCTAAGAATTAGAGCAAGACAAGGGTGCCCAGTATCACCACTTCTGTTCAGCATAGTGTTGAAAGTCCTAACCAGAACAATAAGGAAAGAGAAAGAATTAAAGAGTAACCAAATCATGAATGTGGGGGTCAAACTACTGCTTTTTGCTGACGATATGATCTTATACCTAGAAAGTCCCAAAGACTCCACAAAGAGACTCCTGGAATTGATAAATGAATTCAGCAAACTCTAAGGTTACAAAATCTATTTACACACATCAGTGGTATTCCTATACACCAATAACAGTCAAACTGAAAGTCAAATCAAAGACTAAATACCATTCACAATAACTACAAAGAAAATAAAATACCTAGGAATATACTCAACCAAGGAGATGAAAGATCTCTACAAAGAGAACAATAAAACACTGACAAAAGAAATCACAGATGACACAAATAAATGGAAAAGTATATCGTGTTCATGGATCCGTAGAGTTAATATTGTTAACATATCTGTACTTCCCAAAGTGTTTTACAGATTCAGTGCAATCCTCATCCAAATGCCAACATCATATTTCACAGACAAAATAATTCTATGCTTCATTTGGAACCAGAAAAGAGCCTGAATAGCCAAAGCAAGCTTAACCAAAAAGAACAAATCTTGAGGCATCACATTTCCAGACTATAAGGCTATAGTAACCAAAACAGCATGGTTTTGGCAGAAAAACAGAGACATAGACCAATGGAACAGAACAGAGAACCCAGATATAAAACCATCCACATATAGCCAATTGATCTTTGACAAAGCAGACAACAATATACACTGGGGAAAAGAAGACCTATTCAATAAATGGTGCTGGGAAAATTGGATAGCCTCATGTGGAAGAATAAAACAGGAAACATATCTCTCACCACTCACAAAAATTAATTCAAAATGGATAAAAGAATTAAATGTAAGGCATGGCACCGTAAGAATTCCAGAAGAAATTGTAGGAAAAATTCCTCTAGATATTAGCCCAGGAATTTATTTAAAAAACCCCAATGGCCCAATGGCAATCACAGCAACAACAAAAATGAATTGAACTTGATTAAATTAAAAAAGCTTGTGCAAAGGTAAGGAAATAATCAACAGATCAAATAGGCAACCTACAGAATGGGAGAAAATATTTGCAAACTATACATCTGAGAAAGAGCTAATAAACAGAATCTACAAAGAACTCAAGCAAATCAGTAAGAAAAAGAAACCCCATTAAAATGTAGGCAAAAGACATGAACAGAAGCTTTTTAAAAGAAGATAGACAAATGGCCATTAATCATATGAAAAAATGTTCAACCTAACTAATCATCAGGGAAATGCAAATGAAAACCACAATGAGATATTACTTTATCCCAGTTAAAATGGCTTTTATTAAAAAGTCCATAGCAATAGATGCTGGCATGGATGTAGAGAGACAGAGGAATGCTTATACACTATTGGTAGGACTGCAAACTAGTACAACCTCTATGGAAAACAGTATGGAGATTCCTCAAAGAACTAAAAGTAGACCTACCATTTGGTCCCGCAATACTTCCTAGTGAGTATTTACCCAATAGAAAAAAAGTAATTTTATCAAAAAGACACCTGTGTTTAAACGTTTACTGCAGCATAATTCCCAAGTGCAAAGATGTGCAATTGACCCCAGTGCCCATCAGTTCAGAGTGGATTAACAAAATGTGGTATATGTATACCAGGGAGTACTACTAAGCCATTAAAAGGATGAATTAATGCATTTTGCAACAATTTCAATTGAACTGCAGATCATTATCTTAAGTGAAGTATTTAAAGAAGAGAAAAACAATCACCACATCTACTCACTATTAAATGGGAACTAACTGATGAGCACACGTGAATAGAAGGAAGAAAATCTCAGTGGAAATCAAGTGGGAGTGGGGAAGGAGAAGACGGGATGGGCAAAAACTTACCTAACAGGTACAAATGAACACTCTCTGGGTGATGGGCACACGTACAACCTTGACTCAAGCATTAACAAGTGATCCTTGTAATAAAAAACATTTGTACCCCTGTAATATTTTGAAAGTAAAAAAAAAAAATAGAAAAATACAGACAAGAAAAAACAAGTGATAAATGCCAGTACCACCATCTTGGATTCTGTCTACACTAGTAACTCTGTTCCTCTTACCTAAGTATCTTTAAAACCCTGAGAAGATTAAAAAATAAATAGAGAGATGACAAATTAAATGAAGCCAATATTATTATTTTTCTGTTAATTTTTAAAATTTTCATGTAATCTGTTTAATTGGTTATTTAAGATATTTTAAATAATAAATATAGTTTAGTAATATTTATAAGAACTGCTTATGTTCTTAGAAGACTTTGTATGCTAGCTTTACACCTGCCCTTTCAGGCATTTAAAATCTTGAGATGACTAGGAGTACTAAACTTGTATATTTAATATCATAAATGTTTAAGATGATATAATTAACTCCTTGTAAGTGGGAGTAGGTTTATAAGAGAGTTAAATTTTTTAAATAAAATTAATTTGAACATTAGTCAAAGGAGATGTAATATTATTCTTATTTCAAGACAATTACCAGATGTATAAATTAATTTTAAAAGCATGTAAGAGGAGTGCAAATTCTTAAGGAAATGAAGACTTGAATGTATAAATTTAACAGATTATTTATGAATTTAAATAACAACTTTCCTTAATATTATCTACATCCGAAACTTCTACTAGACCTTAAGTATCTTACATGGTAGTCTAGAATTTCATTATTAAGTAAATTTTATTAATTATTTTAAATGACTATATTATGGTCAGTGTTTGAAATTTAGGTATATCCCAACAATTTTCTCCCATATTTTTTCAACTATATGCATAGAAGCTAGCTTCTAGTTGAGCTATCTTAGGGGAACAATAGACCACTTTTATATAATGTCTTATCAGGGAATAAATAACATTTTATTTTTTCTACCTACAAGCTGTGAGAATATGCCTTTCAAGAATTAAATTTGGTGGCATAGTTCAATAAAATAAAAAGCCCACAGGAATCCTCTTTAAGGACCATGACTAATCCCCTTATTCCCTCTTCAGCAAATACTGTACTTGGGTTTTGATTTGATGAAGAAAGTGCTATGCTCTTTACACAGTAGAAAATTAATACTTAGAAAAATTGTCTGACTTGAATCTGACAATTTGGAAAAGGTAAGATGTTTCTCAATGTGCTCAAACATCACTAACATGTCAGAGTTTTACATGTTTTTCTATATTCACATTTTTAAATTTTTGATATAAAATACAGCACCTATGCCAACCCAAAGAGAGGAAAGCTTTATAGTATAATACTTGTTGAAAACATTAAATATTAGTATTATTTTTTACATTTCCTTTGCTGTGAAAGGCATCTTTTGCCTTTGGAGAGTATTCAAATTGTTACTGCAGGAATGCAAGAAGAAAAAGAGTTAATTTTTATATTTTGATATCCAGAGTAGGATTTTTGACACTGAAGCACTGAAGCTAGAAGATAATCTTGAAAACCAGCCTTTACTCCTAGTGAATATCAACAGATACCCTGCAGTCTCAATCGCAGGTTCTTTCATAGCCTGAGGTGGCTACTGCTTGCACCAAACTGGCTGAATCATGAGGTTAGTTGCCTCTGCAAGAAGAATAATATGTAAAAGAAGTCCAGGGTAACAAATACATGACTGCAATCATGTACTTTTATCCCCAGGGATATTTCAAGAGACAGGAATAGAAGTACAGAGTAAGAAGTGATCATATACATACACACACTCACACACACACACATATACACACTATCTATCTATGTATCTGTCTGTCTATCTATCTATCTATCTCTATATCTCCAATGACTGGATTGAACAAAAAGACAAAATTTCAGAGTTTTTGCCCATTTTCTGTTTAGGATTTGTGAGAAGAGGGCCTAGAAGGCCATTCCTTGATTAATTGAGAAATGTCTCATTACAGTAAAGTTCTATAGTCTACCTAGCAAGTGAGTGGAGGTCTCATGAAGAAAATTGTAACTGTGGATAGACATAAATAAAGAAGCCACATTTTCTTTGCACTACTGATCAATGGAGAGCAAATCTGTCAGCCAAACTTACACTTTGTTCCTAACACGTGTGTTCCTAAAAATCACTGCAGTACACTTAATTGCACAATAAATACCACAGGGCTTATGAGAGAATTGGAGTTGTTGCATAGCACTCCAAAATTTTATAATGGACAAATTAAAAAAAATAGGATCAATCCTGGAAAGAGGGGACAGAGCAAACATGGCCAACTAGAAACCTCCAGTGATCATCCCTCCACATGAACACCAAATTCAGCAACTATCCATGCAAGGAAGCACCTTCAGAAGACCCAAAAATCAGATGAGTGATCACAGTACCTGGTTTTAACATTATATTAAGGAAAGAGGTATTGAAGAGGGCAGAAAAGACAGGCATTGCATTGTCTACACCATCCTTCTCCCAACCCCCAGCAGAGCTGCCCCAGTATACCAAGTGGAGAGAGAATCTGTGTGCCCATGGGAGGGCGAGTGAAGTGATTGTGGGACTTTGCATTGGAATTCAGTGCCGCCCTGTCACAGGGCCACACAGCATAGGGCAGAATTCTGCTGGTGCTCGAAGAAAGAGCATTTAGACCAGTCCAGCCCAAAGAAAATCTTCTGCCCCCAAATCAGAATTCTGGCTAGCCCCACCACCAGCTGACAAAAACTGCCCTGGGTCCTGGAATAAATTCATAAGGAAGTCAGGCCACAAAGGCTGCAGTCCTTTGGCAATTCCTGTGGCTATGATAGCTTGGAGCCAGGAGACTTGGGGTACATGAGACACCAGCAGCAGCAGCTAAGCCAGTACCTGTGTCATCCCTCCCCAGGTCCAGGCAATCCAGCTCAGGGAGAGTCTTTTTCCACATGGGGAAAGGAAAGGGAAGAATTCATAAGACTTTTGTTTTGCAACTTGGCTACCAGCTCAGCCAGAGTAAAATAAAGTACCAAGCAGACTCCTGAAGCCTCTGACTCTAGGCCTTAGTTCCTTGATGACATTTCTAGACTCACCTTGGGCCAGAAGGAAAAATGCTGCCCCGAAGGGAAGGATCCAGTTCTGGTAAAGATTCACCACCTGTTAATAAAGAGTCCTTGGGCTTTGAATAAATATCAGAAAAACAGTAAGTACACAAAAAGTTGGATTTTTGAAAAAATAAATGAAATTGATACACATTTTGCCAGACTAAGGAAAAAAAGAGAAGACCCAAATAAATAAAATCAGAGATGAAAAATGAGACATTACAACTGATACTGCAGAAATTCAAAGAATCATTAAAGACTATTATAAGCAACTTTATACCATTAAATTGGAAAACCCAGAAGAAATAGATAAGTGCCTAGACATATACAATCTACCAAAATTGAACCAGGAAGAAATAAAAAACCTGAATAAACCAATAACAAATAAGAAAATAGAAGCAATAATAAAATATCTCCCAACAAAGTAAGCCCTGGACCCAACAGCTTCACTGCTGAATTCTACCAAGCATTCAAAGAAGAGCTAATACCAACCTTACTTAAACTACTTCATAAAATCAAGGAGGAGGGAATACTCCCAAACTCATTTTACTAGGCCTGTATCACCCTGATACCAAAACCAGACAAAGACACAACAGAAAAGGAAAATTGTAGGCCAATATCTCTGATAAACACTGACGAAAATTCCTCAACAGAATACTAGCAAACCAAATTCAACAACACATCAAAAGATTATTTAACATGATCACATGGGATTCACCCCAGGGATGCAAGGATGGTTTGACATACACAAATGTTCAATGTGATACATTGTATCAATGGAATGAAAGACAAAAAACATATAATCATTTAAATTGATGCTTAAAAAGCATCTGATAAAATTCAACATCCCTTTATGACAAAAACTGCCAAAGAACTGGGTATAGAAGGAACTCACCTCAACATGACAAAAGTCATATATGACAGACACACAACTAGTATCATAGTGGATGGGGAAAAATTGAAAGCCTTTTCTCTAAGATCTGGAAAAAGACTAGGATGACCATGTTCACCTCTGTTATCCAACATAGTGCTGGAAGTACTAGTAGAGCAATCAAACAAGAGAAAGAAGTAAACGGTATCCAAATTGGAAAGGGAGAAGTCAAATTATCTTTGTTTGCAGACAATATGATCTTATATCTAGAGTAAAGCCTCCATCCAAACACTATTAGAACTTATAAAAAAATTCAGTAAAGTTGTAGGATACAAAATCAACATAGAAAAATCAGTAGCATTTCTAGTCAACAGGAAACAATCTGAAAAAAGAAACCAAGAAAGTAATCCCATTTACAATAGCTACAAATAAAATAAAGTAACTAGGAATAAACTTAACCAAAGAAGTGAAATATCTCTCTCATGAATACTATAAAACCTTGATAAAAGAAGTTGGAGAGGGCACAAAAAATGGGAAGATTCCATGCTCATGAATTGGAAGAATCAATATTGTTAAAATGTCCATACTACCCAAAGCAATCTGTAAATTCAATGCAATCCCCACTAAAATGCCAATGACATTCTTCTCAGAAATAGGAAAAAAAATCCTAAAATTTATATGGAACCACATAAGTTCCAGAATAGCCAAAACTCTCCTCAGCAAAAAGACCCAAACTAGAGGAATCACATAACCTGGCTTTAAATTATACCAGAGAGCTGTAGTAACTAAAACATCATATTACTGGCACAAAAACAGACACATAGACCAATGTAACAGACTAAAGAACCCAGAAATAAATCCACATATCTATGGTAAACTTATCTTTGACAAAGTTGCCAAGACCAGTAGGGAAGGGACAATCTCTACAATAAGTGGTGCTGGGAAAACTGGATATCTGTATGCAGAACAGTGAAACTAGACCCTTATCCCTCACCATACACAAAAAAATCAAACCAAAATTGATTAGAGACTTCAATCTAAGATCTGAAACTACGAAACTACTAAAAGAAAACATTGGGGAAACTCTTTAGGACATAGGTCTGGGTAAGGATGTCTTGAGTAATACCCCCAAAACACAGGCAACCAAAGCAAAATTGGACAAATGGGATCACATTAAGGTGAATAGCTTCTGCACAGCAAAGGAAACAATCAACAAAGTGAAGAGACAATCCACAGAATGGGAAAAAATATTTGCAAAGTGCTCATAAGACACGGGATTAATAACTAGAATATATAAGTAGCTCCAAAACTTCAATACGAAAAAAATCAAATAGTCTGATTAAAAATGGGCAAAGGATCTGAATAGACATTTATCAAAAGAAGACATACAAATAGCTAACACGCATATGAAGAAATGCTCAACATCATAAGTCATCAGAGAAATGCATATCAAAACTACAATGAGATATCATCTCACCCCGGTTAAAATAACTTTTATCACAAAGACAGGTAATAATGAATGCTGGTGAGGACATGGAGAAAGGGGAGCCCTCATACACTGTTGGTGTGAATGTAAATTAGTGCAACCACTTTGAGGAACCAATATGGAGGTTCCTCAAAAAACTAAAAATAGAACTACCATATAACCCAGCAATCCCACTGCTAGGTATATATCCACAAGAAGGGAATGCAGTATACCAGAAAGATATCTGCATTCCCATGTTTACTGCAGCACTAGTCCCAATAGCCAAGATTTGGAATTAACCTAACTATTCATCAACAGTTGAATGAATAAAGACATTTTGGTACTATATACACAATGGAATATTATATAGCCATAAACAGAATGAAATCCTGCCATTTGCAACAACATGGATGGAACTGGAGAACATTATGTTAAGTGAAATAAGCCAAGCAAGCACAGAAAGACACATCTTAATGCTCTCACTCATATGTGAGAGCATAATAGCTAAATATTAATAATTGGCCTCATGTACACAGAGAGTAGAATGACTGTTACCAGAGGCTGGGAAGAGTAGCGGGGAGGGAGGGATAAATTGGGGATGGTTAATGGGTGCAAATATATAGTTAGATAGAATAAACAATATTTGATAGCATAACAAAGTGACTATAATCAACAGTAAGTTAGGGTATACTTTAAAATACTAAAACAATGGAATTGGAATGTTCCTGTCACAAAGAAATGGTAAATGCTTGAGGTCATAGATACCCCAATTATCTTTATTTGATTAATTCACATTGTATGCCTGTGTTGGAACATCGCATGTACCCTGTTAATATATACAACTACTGTATATCCATAATAATTAAAAACAAATAATTTTAAAAAGATTTAAAAATAGGATCTTAATAAAACTGTATTTTTTATTAACATTAAATCATTAGGACACATATAAATACTACAGTAAATATGACACTTCATCTTGAAAAACACCTGACTTTTTTTTTGTGGAAGTGGGTTTTGGAAATGTTGAAGCATCTGAATTAATGTGAAATGTCAGAGGGAGTGTGATTTGAAATCTTACAAAAGGTTGTAACACAGATATGGATGAACTTACATGCTGGTGAACCAAGGCAGTTATCAGATGTATAATGTGTATATTTGTGTGTGCGTGTGTGTGTGTGTGTATTGGGGGGTATTGCATGTTCCTATTCAGCTAGGTTCAGGGAGGTTTGTTTTCTGCACCCACTTAATATTTCACCTCGATGAACTTAATGTGTAAGTAAACTGAAAATTTGTGCTACATTTAAATTATTCCATGGTATTCCAATTACTTTGAAACAGATTCATAGTTTCAAAACAAGCATTATAGCAGAACCACCTGCCCTTCCAGACTTTAACATCGTCATTTATCCTTCATCATCTTTTGTGGTGATAAGAAAGTCTGATTTGGGACCATCAGCCTGATACTGGTTCTAGATCTCTGCTTCTCCAAATGAAATGATTTGCTCTGATTTTAGTATCAGAAGACAATCTATAATGTAATGCCTCTGTTAATGTAAAATGCCTTGAATGACCTTGATCTTTTTGTGAGTAGTTTAGACTGGTGATTTTTAAAGTGTGGTCCACTACTAACGATCCTTGAGTGATACACACGCTGAACTGTGTTTTTAATGAGACTACTGTACAATTATATGGAATCTAATTTCTTTTCCACAAAGGTCAAACAGTTAGCATTCTGAGTGTGCTGGGCTAAGTTCAAATTTCTTTTTCTCTTTAAGTGTGGCTTCCTGCGTTGCTTGGGTGGGTCCTAAAGAGAGAAAGGCAGTAACAGGAGAATGTCCAGCTCAACCCTGCAATATTTTTAGGCAAAACAAAGCAACGCTTGGTTTGTGTTTGAGCCCAACACTGCCTCCCTGTATCTCAGCAAAAGTGGGGACCATAGTCTATGGGATTAGGGATGATGGGGGAAGCTTTGAGCTTGGAATTTTGGATACTACAAAATGAGCTAAGGAAATATTTGCTTCATATCTCTGAATCCATTCCTCTCATAATTCTCCAGTATCTATCCCCCCCATTTCTGTTTATCTTCATATTTGATTATGGTAAAATAAATAATGTAAAATTTATCATTCTAACCATTTTAAATGTACAGTTCAGTGGCACTTAGTGCATTCATGTTATTGTGTAACCATCACTGCCATCCATTTTGAGACTTTTTCATCTTCCCAAACTGAGACTCCATGACCACTAAACAGTAATTCCTCGTTCCTCCCTCTTCCAATTCCTGCCAGCTACCAATCTACTTTCTGTCTCTATAAATCTGAATACTCTTGGTATCTCATATGAGTGGAATCATACATCATTTGTCTTTTTGTGACTGGCTTATTTCACTTAGCACACTATCTTCAAGGTCCATCATTAGTAGAATGTGTCAGAATTTCTTTTCTTTTTAAGACTGAATAATATTTCTCTCTCTTATTTCCTTTGATGTTGACTAAAAAAGCACACATTAATTTGTAGACATTCTGTCTTGTTCTTTTTTGTTGTAGCATGTAGAATAAACTGTGACCAGATGTCTCGGTTGTCTCAATAAGCTCACAACAATTCAATTACTCTTCAGGTTTTTCTTCTTCACGCTAAGTAGTTCTATTCAATAACTCTCTAGCTAAGAGTAAAATTGGCGGCTGGAATGTAGGAACCCTTTTCCTTGGCCAATATATCTTCAGACATTGAGCATAAATCGATAGTGCCTCCAGAAGAGACATTTATTGGTTGGTCAGGAAAAGACAACCAGCAAGAATGCTAAATGACATTTAATCATTAGTTGCATTTTTATTTTCTGATGTTCATTGTGGTCAAATGCATTTCAGATGAAAGATTAAGAAGAACCAAAATGCAAAATGACCTTTGAAGCAGAGGAAAGGACACAGAGTAGCAAATGTCTCCATTTAGCTTTATCCTGTGTCAGGGAATCACTATCTTATTTTAGAACGCTGTCATTTTAAAGCTTTGAAATACTTTCTGTAGAAATGATTACATTAATCCTGTAGTCAATTTGTCTGAGGTTAGCAAGTGTTATAGCTATCAGAAGTGCTACAAAAATAATTGAATGCATTTTAAAAACTAGTAGATATTGTGACTATAAGGTATTTTCTCGAGATTGCCAGGAAATGGCAGAAGAGAAATAACTCTATCAGGCAGCAGAAAAGGGATGGATAGATTCAATAATGTCAAACTTAATGTTATTCAAGGATCTCACATGGTCAATAAGTAGCATTAACTTCTACTTCCAATTATTGTTGCCCTTAGGTGCACAGAGAATTTAGGGCAACTATCTAGTCTTTTCTGATTTAAACTATATGTGCACCAGTCAGCCTGATGGATACCTTAATTGGACTGCTGAAGGACAGGCTGTTTCTCTGCAATACTTTACCAAGACAATGTATAATGTATTATCCTAGAAAATATTTTATTTTCCCTTGGGGAATGTTCCATTATACCCGCATTTTCTTGCTTATAATGGTTGGTGCACATCAAAATCATTGACCTGTAGGGATTGGTGTCCACCTCTCCGAATTTTCTCTAGTTCTTTCCTACTCCCTGAAGCACAGTTATGAAACATGGGACTGAAGGCAGATAACTTAAAGAACTGGAAAAAGGAGGTAATCAATTATACTTATCTTCCTTGTCTTTGCACATGATTAACTTTTTCATGTTAACTTCTTTTTAAACAAATAATTTTGGTCCAATTAACTTCCATGACTATACTGATATTTAGAATATTTTCATTTGTTATGTGTTTATCACACACTGTCTGATATATAAACTATTTGCTAAGTCTATTATTTGCTAAAGATTTTTCTTCAGAAAAAAATAAAATTTAACAAGTTTAAAATGTCTCACATATTTTTAAAATAAAAACACTTTTTTTCAGAACACTGTCCTTTTGTTGGCAGAGAATTTTGCTATTATCTATAAAAACGATATCCAATTGTCCACGAAGATATTTGATATTATATATATAATACACTGGACATTTATTTGTTCACATTCATAAGGCTGTAGTCTAATGCCTGTCTAGAGCTTTGCCAATGTTTCTCCACCTAAGCTTGTAATAGACAAGGTTATTAGAACATATGAGTTCCTTAAAAAATTAATCTTTGCATGATCATAAACTTCTCTTTTTTTATCTTCTCTTTTCGCCTCTTCTTTATCCTCCCTCACCTTCAGTCCCCCCACCCCGCCACTACCATAGGCTCAAGGAAAGAGAACCACAATTTTATGTGTGTATATATATATATACACACACACATATATAGATCTATATATATAGATCTATCTATCTATCTATCTATATATATATATATAGATCTCTCTAATGTGTCTCACAAAATTCATATGTTGGAACCTAAGACTCAATGTGACAATATTAGATATGAGTCCTCTAGGAGGTGATTAAGTCCAGGGACTCAGTCATCATGAATGGGATTAGTGACTTTGTAAAAGGGCTGGATGAAACCAACTCTTTCTTTTTGCTCTTTCATCTCCCTTCTGCCATGTTGAGTCCACAATATTTAAGTCATGATCTAGGAAGCAGCTCTCAGCTCTCAGCAGACGCTGATTTTGCCGACACCTTGATCAAGTACTTCTCAGCCTCCAGAACTGTGAGAAATAAATTTCTATTATTCATAAATTACCAAGCCTCAGGCATTTAGCATTATATAATATATATATATTTCATATATAAACATATACATATATGTATTATATATGTATATAGTATTATAGCAGCACAAGTGGGCTAAGACAGCTAGCTGGATAACCTTAGTCCTGAGAAATAGAGGGTGGTGGGAGTGATAGGTAGTGAGCCTGGAGCAGTCTGCATCAAGCAGTGTCTCAGAGGGGCTGACACTGTGGTCCTCATCTTCTTTTTCCTCTACTCCATGAGACATGATGTCCTTTCTTTTCCAGACCTTTTCTGAGTCACATCCAGGATAATCTGTACATAATAAGGGCGTCAGATCCCTCTAAGATAACCATTCTCCCAAGTCCATTTTAGGGACTAGAGCCTGATAAACCATAACTCCTTTTCTGATGACCCCCTAAGGGAAAACAAAAAACACCCTCCATTTCTCTCTCCTTCCCTCCGTCTCTCCCTTCGTCCTTTATTTTTTTTCTTGCAAGACTTTCCAGGTCTCAGAGTACATAATATACAGTTGTGTATAATTATAATAGTAACCAAATAGGTGTTATATGGCACTTCAGTTTCATTGAGAATATAGCCCTCTCATTACCTGTTCCCAAGTACTTTCCATCACTGAACCATCCAGCTAAGACTAGCTATGACAGCTTTCAATTACTGAAAGCTTGTGCCAGAATAACAGAAACCTCTCAACCGCTTATGCAGAGTCATCAGTCTTACCCATGCTATACAATCCAATTGTGGTTCATTTTTAATCTCTGGAGTTATAATGCAAGTTCATTAATGTATTACTATATTATAGGCATATAAAAGTTTATATTAAATGGGTATAAAGTTTCAGTTATGCAAGATATTTAAGTTCTCGAGATCTGCTATACAACTTTGTGCCTATAGTTAACACTACTGAATTATACACTTAAGAATTTAAGGAGGTATAACCCTGTTAAGTGTTCTTACCACAATAAAAAATTTCCTTTAAATTACTGACTTTCATTTTTAGAACAAATTATACTTTGTTGAATTATATTTTCTCATTCACTGGTTGAATGAGCACTGGTTGCTTTTATTCTGCCTTCTTTTTTCCTTCTTTCGTCTCCTGACATTTAACAATAACCTGTAATACTTAATCTTTTGCCCTCATTTCTCAGCATTTGATCCTGCAGAGAGCAACTGACTCGCTCCAAGTTTTGAAATTATCTCCCTGTGGATGAATACTCCAGTCTTTCACACTGTTTTTGAAATCTTCCGAATATTTTGCACACCTGAAGTATAATGTAGAGAAGAGAGCTGGTTGTCCTCCTTCCTTAAAGGTACATTTTCCAATGGTTCCCTCGTAAGTATTAGTACCTCTTCCCGAAATTTCTTCACATCATATAGATTTTATTATTAAGTTTTACTTTTCTGCTCTATTTTTTGTCCATCTTTACCTTGGAACTGATTCTATAACTCTTTCCTATTGCTAAAACCACCACCCTCAAACAAGCCTATAAATATATTAGTACATACAACTGGGCAAATATTTGTTTATCATTTGTTTTCCATTCATATTATATATTTATATTATTTCACTCTTTTTATTAAGGCATCCTACTTAGTGTTAACTATCAAAGTTTGTAGCACAGGTTAACTTTAAAGATTTCTATTGAACCATACTCAACTAACAATTCTCAGCCTCATTTCTCAAAATTCATCTTTCATTGTTATTAAAAATGATTCTTCTGCTTCTTTCAAGTGAATCACTTAAGTCTATCTCCAAACTGCATTGCTAATTGTCTTCCTGACTTTCTACCTGAAATATCCTTTCACTCTTTCCTGCTCAATAATTTCCTCCTTTTTCAAGAACTAGGTCAAAATATTTCTCCTTGAAAAATTCTGATTCATATTTTCCTGGTCTATACTCTTCATTTCCTTGACATTTGTTTATATTCTAGTCATTTATTTATATTATCTTATTTTACATGTTTTTATGTGATCCTAACTTTTCCTGGGTTTTTTTTCTTTTGGTACTAAACTATAAATAAGTTCTTTCATTCACTTGATTAAGACCTGAGACAGCTTTTTTCCTCTTTCCAATGATAATGTAATATGAAGTATTTAGTAATTGTTTATGAACTTACAAAAGAAAACCGTAGTATTAGACCTAAATATTTTCAGCCAAATATAATCATTCATGAGCTTAATTCTCAATGGGAACTAAAGAAGATATAATATACAAATGTACATTTTCAGAGTTAAAATTTTATCTTAATCATGGTCTCATTAATTTTGATATTTCATTATTTTATTTTAGGTTTTTGCTGGCAATTCAAATGTCATCTTTATGATATATATCAATATATTATCAAAATAGTTACTTTTTCATGGGTCTTTCATGTCTTAATCAGCTTCACACTGAATTATTTGTTTAGGAGTATGTTTAACTTTGGAATTAAGTTCCATCAGTTAAGAAAATAGTCTATCTTAAATCTCTCAAAAATTGCAAACACTGATTAATTAAACACTCAGTAGGTTTGGGCAGTTACTGTGAGAACTACTCCATTGACATTAATTACATTTATCATAGTATTTCAGCTATTTCCAAGACCTTGCACACACAAATGTCAAGATTTTCAGAGTTATGGTTTACACAAACTAAAGTTGTGCTAAAGTATGCTCAATTATTATAGAATAACGTTTCATTGTCACCTATAATGTTCACGTTGATAGTGATATAAAACTGTGCTGTGCTCCAGAGGCAATATCATTTACGCTTTCCCAACTAATTTTCCCATTTAGAAAGAAGGTAAAAATAAAAAATAAAAAAGGGTATGAAAAATATCTGTAAGGGTATTGCTGACAATTGTGCAAATCTAAGTCCAAAATGTGTTTGTAAGATCTATCCTCATCCCCTGCTAGCAGTCCTGCAATGACTCATAGATTTCAGGATAGCATTTTAAATCTTCAGTTTGGCACATGAAAGAATCATAGCCTGGCTCTAGTCTAGTCTTGACTACATCTCTTTGCACTTCTTTCTGTTCCTGCTTTCTTCCCCTCTTTCTTCTGAATTTCTACTCTTCAAAACTCAACTCAAGCAGTAACTCCTCCTGCCTTCCCTAATTATACCATCTGATTTAGATGGTACTCCTCTGGCTCCCACAGCACTTGTGTCCTTCCTTTTGTCTTGGCACTTAGGGCAATCGTTGAGTTACTGATCTGAATCTCTTATTTGGCTGCAAGTTCATGAAGGGAAGAAATCACATGTGATTTGACCATACCTTGATACCTAGTGGAATGTCTGACATTATCTTGGCCTGTTTGGTTGCTATAAAGAAAACACCATAGACGGGCTGGCTCATAAACAACACAAATTGTTTCTTACATTTCTGGAGGCTGGTAAGTCCAATATCAAGGTGCCAGCAGATTCTGTGTCTGGTGAGAATATGCTTCCTAGTTCACAGAGGGCCCTCCATTTGCTGTGTCTTCATATGGAAGAGACAGCCAGGGATCTCCTTGGAGCTTCTTTTTAAAGAGAATTAATCCCATCATGAGGGCTCCACCTTCATAAGCTAATCACTTCCCAAAGACTCCAGCTCTAAACACCATTACACTGCACATTAGGTTTCAAAATATGAATTTTGGGAAACACAAACATTCAGTGTATGACAGACATAGAATAAGTAATCAATATATTCTTTAATGAAAACACATTTTTGATTTTGATAAACTAGATTTAATAGTTTAATTATCTTGGAATTATATGCACATTCATATGGGCATATTCTTTGCTTGATATGTGTTCCCTCCAATGGCACTGGTCTATGTATGTTACATAAAAGTGTGAAATAACCTATAAATTGTTCAGGTTGGAAAAAAAAAAGAAAAGAGATCATTTAAAATATCTTCCTTAAAATTTTACTGTTAATAGGACAAAGAGTAATATTGAGTAATGTTGCATAAAGGTCAATATATTATATTTCTATTTGTTAACATATTTTATGAATTACAATGAAATTAAGGATATGTTTACCTTTAAATTTACTGCAATAAATGTTAAGTGTAACATTTAAGGCTGAAGGAGCTAAAAATAACATCTAATAGTTTTTTAGAGATTCAGAGTTTTAAAAATATTTCTGCCTGAAAGTACCATGATTTAGACTAGGGATTTGGAATCAGACAGAAAGTTCATGTATTAGCTTTCTCCCTTTTACCTCTCTGAGATTCTTTACCTTTTAAAGCCATGGTTTTCTCATTCGTATAATGTGCATTGTCTGGTATAGAACCTGGCAAAGGGCACTCCCTAAATGTATCATTATTTTAGTAGTAATATGAGGGTCTTTTCTTTCAAAATCTGTAGAAGAGTTGAGTAGGATTTAAGAAAATAAAACACAATGAAATTTTTCTTTTAAAGATATTTTTGGAGTACGGGGTTGGTAAAGGGATAATATGATATCTGTTATGAAGTAGATAACAGTAAGAATAAAGATTGTTCTAAACTTCAGGTTAAAGAGCTTTAGCCAGACTTGGCAAGCAGCTCTGTACCCTGAAATACAATAAGAAAAGCTATTTTATTATACATAAAATTCATAATAAACAATCAAATTTAATTGTGAATTATCTGGGAATAGATAGCTAAACATTTCAATCGGGCAAATTATAGTTTAATGAAAATTAAAATGTTTACTTAATAATATTCATACATGACAGCATGAAATGATGAGATATTTCACAAATCTGATGTCTTAGGTGCTTAAACTGTTCCTACATATCTTGCATGTCTAGCTCGTACTGTACCTCTCGCATGAAATTTTTTCGGCCTCTCAGGTCTTATAACACACAGGTACCCCTAAAGCTTCCACTGGGCTATATTCTCTATTATATTGTCCTATATTTGTTTTCAGTGGTCCTCAAAATTATATTCAGTAGGAAGAGAAGAACAGATTTTATGTTATTTTCTTATTATAATAGATGGAATCATTTGACTACTGTATCAAATACCTAGCTCAGGGCTAGTTATAGAGACCTGTAATAGATACTTTTTGTGCTAATGTGGATTTCAGCCTTCCCTGAAAACAAAATTAACTCTTCAAGTGTATGAATATGTTTACTGTACTGAGAAGAAACTCAATTAGAATATTTTTTACTTGTTATTGTAATTGTTTCTTATGAAATTAAAATTAACTGGTCTCACATCTGCCTCTTAGGTCTCTCACATTGGCAGAAAAGTATGGCTAGAGTCTTTGTTGGAATACTGCAGTTCTGGGAGAATATTTTAGGAAATAACGTGTCATAATTGCATGTGTTTAACTTTACAGTATTTTGGAAATGACTGCAAGGCTGTTCTCCAAGGAGCATTGTCAGAAATCAAAATTGCAGCGTCTGAGGAGACATCCTGAATGACGTCTCTGAACTTCTCTCTCATTCTCTCTCTCTCTCTCTCGGTTTGGATCTTAAGGAATGGAGCATGTCTTTTACTCATAGTTGGATAGTAGGGTCCTCCTTGTATGAAGGTTGATTCAGGTTCAACCAGTAAACCAAAAAATGGCTGGAGAGAACCTCACTGTGTGAGTGTCCTAGTAAAAATGGTAGATACATTGTCAGTGTTTCAGTTAGGCGGGATGAGTTTCAGGCTAGTAGACCAGCCTAAGAATAGAAATGGAACATATATCTAAAACCAAGTTGGAGGCTCAGTATTTGAGATTGAGTACATGAGCTTGGGTTGAGGCTCAGTTGGCAGCTGGGACATGGGAAACTCTACTGCTGGGGTAAAAGGGTAACCAATATGTAACTAAATTTGATTCAGGAGCTATGTATGGTATAATAGAATTTGTAGGATATAGTGAGAGAAAAATTTTAAGATTCTTTGTCTATAAATTGCATTGTTTGTTAATCCAAGGAACTATATTATAAGTTAGATATGATTTTTCTCCTTCTGTCCTTCATTAAGTTTTATTTCATGAGTTCTATGTGGCAGACGTTATTCTAGGTCCTGGGGGATGAAGCATAGAGAACTTGGAACAGTATTGCAAGGATAAATGCCAAGAATTCATTATCCAGGTTGCTGGAATCCAGGCTACTCCTGGGGGTATTCTACTTAGTACTGAGAAATGTCTAAGTTGGTAATGGATAGTCCATCAATTTGACAAGGGAAACTTTGCCCCTGACCATTCATGGCCAATAAAATGTTATTGAACCTTCAAGTAAATGTGATTTTATATATATACATATATATAAAAACATATATATGCCTATATGTATATATACGTGTACACATGTATTATATAACATAAAATACATATGAGTATATATATGTAAAATATATATGTAAAATATCATGTTATAAATCATAATTTATAGTGGTATATTTACATCGCTATTTTCCAAACCCATGTTTTAAATTTTAAACTAATATGTTTATTGTTAATTCTTTCCATTTTTATTACTAGGTACCTTGGTGCACCAAATCATAATTTCTTTACTGTAATACTTCCCACGCTATCCATGTTTTTATGTTTATCTGTACCTTTGGGGCATTCATATTAATGAATACCTCATATCATTTTATTCCTATTTCATGGATAATGCCATTTTCACTCTGTCAAGATACAGAGTCTCAGAGCAGACAATTTTTATAAGAATAATCACCATGTCTTTAGTGACTGTCAAGAATAGACACTATCCTATATCACCAGATAATAGGATGCATTTTGGCATTCTAGGACTAAATATACTGCTTCTAAAGTTCTATTTCTCTATGTATTGGTTGATATAAACCTTTTTGCTCTACAAGCTGGATATTTGTCCATAAGACCAAAAATATAACCTCTTCATATTAATGAAATTTTAACAATAAAGAAATACTAAATGAATGATTTCAGAAGGCTCTACCTTAAAAATAAAAGAAAAAGTCATTTTTTAGCATGAATATTCTCTTATAGTAAGCCTAATAAACACAGAAACTATGACCAAAGTCTTTGTTTTAGCCAACTATAATTTTTTAAAAAGATGAGTAAAGGTATTTATTTTTTCCACTCCAAAAACTATTCCATTTAGTAAATTAGTTTGTCAAAGATTTAAATTAAGGGGTGATATGCACAACAGGAATAGAAAATGAAATTAACAATAAAAGCTATTCAACAGTAAACAGAGATAAATGTGGCTGCCCAGTTGCTGATTCAAATAGACTGTGCAGAATTTTTACGTTGTAGCCTGTCTGCATAAATCATGTCGTTTGTACACAATGACTAAAAGACTTATTAGCAACAATATTCCCAAATAAAAGGTTGTGTAGATTTTCAAACAAAATAATACTTTGTAGATAGAACAAACTAACATTTTGTAGCAATAGCAAGTATTCTTTCTGCCTTTTTAATATTTTTGTTAGTGGTCTTTGAACATTCGGTTCAGAAGTTGATGATGTCTTATGCACAAGCAAATCATTAGCATCTCTGGGCTTGGCTGATAGCGATGGTTCAGGTGTTTCGTGCAGTAACAATGGCTGAGTACCATTCATCAAGTGTTCACTGTGCCCTATGCATAGTGCTGAGGGTTTTACAGATATTTTTCTATTTAAAAATAAAAACCATATGATGTGAGTCCTGTTATTATTACTAATATACAGATGAGAAAACAGGTTGGCAGGGGCAAGGAGGGATTCAAACTTTGGTTCACTTGATTCCAAGACAACCACTTTAAAGCTCAGGCTAAATTTTAACTCTTTTCTTACAAATGCCATGTTATTATTTTCCTACATTCTCCATATTTCAGACTTCAGCTTTCCATTCCCAGCATCAATGCTATTATAATATTATATGGGGTTTCATTACCTGTCCTCATATAATTATTTAATTATTATTATTACAAAATTAGATTTTCAAATATATTACATGTGTTATTTTTCAGGCACTACCTGAACATTAAAATGCATTTTATGCTTATTTAATTTGTACTAAAAAGACATTTCCCTCTCAGTAAATGCTAGTTTTGTTCTTCGGGCTCCCTGATGTTTTTGTAGTATAATAATAGCTAATTATTTTAGCACTTTCTGTATGTCAAAAAGCTCAGATGAATAATCTAACTCATTAGATTGTGACTAGGATTTAAGCACAGATTAGGCTATTAATCATTCGTGGTTCATTTCAACAAATGTTTACTGAATACCTGTTCTATGTTGGGTACAAGTTCTCAGCATAAAACAGAACAGTGAAAAAACATGTGATTCTTTCCTCATGTACTTCTAGACTAACAGGAGGGACAGATACTGAACAAAAAACACCACACTTGTGAATATATATTTCTCAACAGAAATAAGGGTTACACAGGAAAAACACAGCTCCATAAGAGCCTATAAAGGGGAACTTCTCTATTCCTGGGATCAAGGAAACTCCTGATGAAGTCACATTTCACCTGGGGTTTAAAAGACAAATAATATGTGTTAAGTAAAGGGTGGAGAGCAGGGATGAGGACTGGAGAATGTTTCAGGAAAGAGGACAGCATGAACCAAGTCCCAGCTTGTTCGAGCACCGGAAATGGCACCCGTGTGAGAGCTAAATGGTGCAAGGTACAGAGGTTGGAACAGCTGCTATGAAGTACCCTAGGTACTTGGATGGACTTGGAAGGACTTTGGTATTTTTTAAGGGCAATAGAAAGCCATAGATTTTTGACATTACTTTTATTTTTGGGAGCAGACTGTGAAGAATAGATTTAGGTTTTAAAAACATTATCCTGGCTAGAGTGTAAGAAACAAACTGGTGAGGAACTAATGGATACGACACCATTTAGAATACAATTGCACTAGTCCGGAAACAAGATGTTAATGTTTGCAATAAGCTAGGTAGCAGTGAAGGTGAAGAGAAGTGGATGGATTATAGAACACTTTAAGAGATAAAAATCATCAGTGTTTGGTGATGGAGTAAAGATGGAGGAGGATAAAGGGAAAAGAGTTTTCAAAGATGATTTACGGCTTGCATAATATTTATGTATGCTATCTCTCCATTCTCCAAAATAGAGGAAGACTTTTAAAACAGAAAACCTTACTCTGTACTCTCAAACGGAATACTTCTCTGAGTCTTATCCTCAAAAGAAGGATAACAATCCCTGCTCATCACACAGAATTCTGGATAGGGCCAGATGAGCTTGAGCTCTGCTGAATCCAATTCTGCTGGCGTATCAGCTTTCCATCCTACAGGTTCTGCCCATGGGCAAGGGGTGCTTTCCAAGCCTTCATTTTCCCTTCTATAGATTAAAGATAGTGATATTATCTAATGCCTAGGATGGTCATAGAGCATAAACAAAATAATACATGTGGCTTAGTAGTTTGCTTTAGTTTTGCCAAATGGGATTTTCAATAAATAAATGCTCCTGCTCCTCCTTTTGACATTCTCTTCTCCTCCACCTCTTATTTCTTCTATGCCTTCTCCTCCTTCTGCACCATCTCCATTTTCTTCCCCTCCATCCACTCATCATCATTAGCATCTTCTTTCTCTTTCTCCTCCTTCTTCTTCTTATCGTTCATTGACATAAATCTCCATCTCGACATTTTTTTTATTCCCTTTTCTTAAATTTTTGCTCTTTTCTTTCCATTACCATTCCCATCACCAACTATCAGCCTTTATTATTTTATTCCTCTACCAAGATGAACTGTGTCATTGCTTCTAACCTTGTGGCTTCCAAATCATGTGACACAATGCTGTCAGATTAATGTCCCTAAACTACTAGTTTTATCATGTCCCACTGTCCTTTTATAGCTCCCCACTGGTGGCAAGTGGAATGAAAATATGCTGAAGAGTTACGCCTCTGGAATCAGAAAAGTGTTCTCTTGTTGTTTCATTTTATGACTCAGGTACTCAGCAAATTGGGAAAAACATATCGCATATCTTCAAAGCCCAGTGTTCTCATCTATAAAATGGAGATAATAACTCCTGATAGACTTGTTGCAAAGATCAGCTAAAATAATGTATTCAGATGCCCAGAATCATATCTTAGGAGGTGCTGCATAGTTGATATCGTTACTATCATAGAATGAATGTCACACTTCCATGCATACCATTGAATATTTTCTAAATCCGATGCCTATTTGTGTTACATCTCACAACCTTTTCAGCAGAGCCTTTCAAGGGGAATTCTAAGTTGAAACTAAACTTAACCCCTCTTCATTCTGTAAACACACCTCGTTATCTTCCATTCTCCATCTACTGTTTCACTCTTTATTTTTCTTCCTCTTTCAGATACATTTTATTTTATTTTTATGTATTATTTCAGAATATTATAGGGGTACAAATATTTTGGTTACATAAATTGCTTTTGTACTGTTTGAGTCAACGTTATAAGTGTTCCCATTCCCAGATAGTGTACATTGTACCCGTTAGGTGTGAATTTACCCATTCCCTCTTCCCCTCTCCAACCTACTTGATTTCTGATGAATGTTATTTCCATATGTGCACATAAGTGTTGATCGATTAGTTCCAATTTAATGGTGAGTGCATGTGGTATTTGATTTTCCATTGTTGTGATACTTCACTTAGAAGAATGGTCTCCAGCTCCATCCAGGTTAATATGAGAGGTATTAGTTCACCATTTTCTATGGCTCAGCAGTATTCCATGGTATACATATACCATATTTTATTAATCCACTTAATTATTATTAATTATTAATTATTATTAATCGATGGGCACTTGGTTGTTTCCACATCTTTGCAATCGTGAATTGTGCTGCTATAAGCATTCGAGCGCAGGTGTCATTTTAATAGAATGTCTTTTTTTCCTTTGGGTAAATAACCAATAGTGGGATTGCTGGATCAAGTGGTAGTTCTACTTTTAGTTCTTTGAGGTATCTCCATACCACAATGAGATATCACTTAACTCCAGTGAGAATGGCTAGTTCTATTCAGCCACAAAAAAACAATGATGATCTAGCACCTCTTGTATTATCCTGGATGGAGCTGGAGCCCATTCTAAGTGAAGTATCATAAGAATGGAAAAACAAGCACCCACATGTACTCACCATCAAATTGGTATTAACTGATTGACACCTAAGTACACATATAGTAATAACATTCATCGGGTGTCAGGCAGGTG
>CAUYRT010046874.1:0-15613 GCA_963574885.1 Lepilemur ruficaudatus
GCACTCTAGCCTGGGCAACAGAGTGAGACTCTGTCTCAAAAAAAAAAAAATCTTCTTGTCTTCTTCTCAAAAGAACACATACAGGGCCAGGCATGGTAGCTCATGACTGTAATCCCAGCACTTTGGGAGGCCAAGGTGGGAGGATTGTTTGAGGCCAGGAGTATGAGGTTACAGTGAGCTATGATTGTTCACTGGGCGAGAGGGTAAGACCCTATCTCTAAAAAACAATAATAATAATAAAGTGATGGGTATGGTAATTATCCCAATTTCATTACTATGCTATGTTGCTATGTATACATGCACTGAAACATTACATTGTACCTCACAAATATGTACAATTGTTATCTGTCAATTATAAATAAAACCTTAAAAAAAATTGGCTTTTGGGTGTTCTCCATTACAGGTTTATTGCCAAACCCTGTGCACTCCATGTTGGCATCGAGGACAGTAGTCCTTACCAGGCCCAACCCAATGCCATCCTTGAAAAGGTGTTCATATCTATTACCAAGGTAAGTGGGCAAAGAAATAGAGAGGAAAATTCATGGGAGGGATTGCTCCATGGGGCAAGGGAAGATGGAAAGCACCTATCTCTAAGGATAAGAACAGGATGGGATGATCTTTTACATTTGGGTAGTCCATATAGGTATATGGAGAATTTATCGCCTCAGGGAAAACCTTTGGGCCAGGGTCCCTACATATGTCAAATTTAGACACCTTTGAGTTTTAGGCCCAGCAGCCACCTCTACTCCTCTTTCCCTAGACATGGCCATATAATATCTTGTTTTCATTTTTCCTTGCTTTAGTTTCTGTCATTACCTAGTTGTGTAATCAAGATGCGGATGGTACTAATAGTCTTTGAAGTTTGGGTTTTAATATCCTTTTTTACCCAGCTTGGGCTGGAGGGAGAAGACCAAACAAGAATGTGTGTATGTTAGCAGTGAAAGTCCTTGATGTGCAGGATAGGATTTCTTACAAATGACTTTTCAAAATGACTTCGGGATAAAACCTGGAAAGATAAACATCACTTGAGCTGCTGTGGTGATTGCTCACCCCTTGCCACTCAGCTAGTCAAAGAGATTTAATGAGGGGTTTGAGAAGAAAGGAGTGTTCTGACTCTGGTTAAACACCTACAGTATCCTGATAAGAAAAGGCTGGAGGGTCTATCAAAGCAACTGGACTGGGATGTCCGAAAAATCCAATGCTGGTTTCGCCATCGGAGGAATCAGGACAAGCCCCCAACGCTCACTAAATTCTGTGAAAGCATGTAGGTGTACAGGGAGGAAGGGAGGGAATGAGGAGGAGGGCGGGGATACAACTGGACTGAGGTTTTCTTTTTGGAAATCACTTCTGTTGTTAGGGCAACAGTTGATGGATATGGAAGGCTAACTCAGTCTACTATAGGTAGGAAAGAAGAGAACTGGAAGACTGGTTACCTTTAGTTTCTTGGACGTGCTTGCCACTGAGCTAGGTGTGGTTCCATTTTATCCCCCTTTCCCAAATAGACTGGCAATAAATTCCTATAACTGCACTTAGGTAGGTAGATATGCACACCCTTGTACACCCTGACAGAAATAGTACTAGATTGCTGTAAATTGACATTTTTGTGGGAAGCATCCCTTTTCTGGAAAATACTATATTTCATTTCACTGAATTTTTACTAATTTCCTCTAGAAATAGAGCACTATTATCAGGGAGTCTGATAGGGAAGAAAAGTTGATTAAAAGCAGTATACATTTGTAGAAATCTGTTTTACACAGAGGCTGGAAGATGACTGTCTTTGGCTTTTTAGGTAATAGTATTTGTCCCTATTCTGAGAATTTAGCCTGTTTTTCATCAGTAACTGTCTTATCCCCAGATCTGCTATTTTGACTTCCCTAACCTCAAAGACTTTTCGTTTGAGTAAACATTTGTCTAACCTCTACTCTTTGCTCACCCAGGTGGAGATTTACTTTTTATTTATGTATATTCTGCTACGGAATTAGATTTCTCTGGTTGGTGAGTCTGAACTTTCTCTGGTCCTCTGACTGGGTTCTAATTGTGCCTAGATCTCTAGAGATAAGGGTTAAATACCTTTAGACCTTTATTTTTCCCTAAGTTTTCCTCCTTTGTGATAACCACAGCCCAGGTTTATATGCTAAGAGATTGTCTTCTGTCTGGGGCCTGACTTCAGCAACCTCATGACTCTACTATTTCTCCCCTAAACACTGCTACCACTAATAGTAATAATTAAATCAACATAGTACTTAGTAGCTGACAAAGTACTTGACAAAAATCCTGTTCCTCCAAGGGAATCAATAGCATTTTAAGGTGGATGAAACTGCTAGGCCTATAATCTAGCACTTTGGGAGGCTGAGATGGGAAGATTTTTGAGGCCAGGAGTTCAAGACCAGCCTAGACAACGTAGCAAGATCCTATCTCTAAAAGAAAATAAAAAAATTAGCCAAGCATGGTGGTGTGCACCTGTAGTCCTAGCTACCTGGGAGGCTGAGGCAAGAGGACCATTTGAGTCCAGGAGTTTGAGGTTGCAGTCAGCTATGATCACACACCACTGAACTCCAGTTTGGGTAACAGAGTGTGAGACCCTGTCTCAATCAATCAATCAACTGATTCATTTATTTATTTAAGAAGTGAGTGAAATAGGTATTATTCCCACTTTTCAGTTGTCATAGTCAAAGAAAAATTTCAGGCATGTTGATTCCTAATTTCGTGTTTTTTTCCCCTGTCTCACACTATTTTTCTCTAAATGATATGATTGTGTCTTCAAAATAGATGAAGCAAAAACTGGTAGGACTGAAGGAAGAGAATAGACAAATACATAGTCACAGTTGGAATTTTTTGTTTGTCTGTTTGGTTTTGGGGGGTGGGAGGAGATAGTGTTTTGGTTCGTTGCCCAGGCTAGAGCACAGGGGCATCATGATAGCCTTCTGCAACCTCAAACTCTTGGGCTCAAGGGATCTTCCTGACTCAGTCTCCCGAGTGGCTGGGACTATAGGCATGCACCACCATGCCAAGCTAATTTTTTTATTTTTTTGTAGAGACAGGGCCTTGCTATGTTGTTCAAGCTGAATTAGAACTCCTGGCCTCAAGCAATCCTCCTGCCTTGGCCTCCCAAAGCACTAAGATAACAGGTGTGGGCTACCATGCCTGGCCCATAGTTAGAGATTTTAATGCTCTTCTCTCAGTAATTGACTAAATCACTAAAAAAAAAAATCATAAGGATGTAAAAGATATTAACAACTGATTCACCAATTTGACTTTATTGACATGGATAGAACACTACACCAACAGCTGAAGAATACATATAATTTTCAAATACACCTGGAACATCAAACTAAGATAGATTATGCTGGGCCATAAAATAAGTCTCAGTAAATTTCAAAATACTGAAATCTTAAAGAATGTGTGCTCTGACTACAATGGAATTAGATTAGAAGTCAATAAGATATATAGAAAACATTTGGAAATTAAACAACTCTTCTAAATAAACCATGGATCAAATAAGTCACAAGGGAAATTAGAAAATATTATGAATTAAATGATGCTGAAAATACAACATAGCAAAATTTCTGGGATGCAGCTAAAGCATACTTATAGGGAAATTAATAGCCTTAAATGTTTATGTTAGAAAAGAAGAAAGGCTTAAAGTCAATGATGTAAGTTTCCACTTCAGCATCTTGAAAAGAAACAAAGTAAGCTAAAGGAAAGAAATAATAAAGAATAAGCAGAAAATAATGAAATAGGCATTAGACAATGGATAAAATTAATAATGCCAAAATTTGGTTCTTTGAAAGTCTGATTAAAACTGATAAACCCCAAGAAAAAAAGAAAATCTGAATTATTGATAAGAGCTTGTAACTATAGATCCTATAGACATTGAAAGGATAATAAAACAATTATAATGGTAATAAATTCAACGGCATAAGTGAAAGGAACAAAGTCCTTAAAGGACATAATTGTAACTCCATTAGAGATGATTACTTTTGAGTTTGGAACTGACGCAGAGATGATAACTCTCTTGGTTATCAAACAGAATTGTTGTCTTCCTGACAAGAGTTTGATAACTCTCTTGGTTATCAAACAGAATTGTTGTCTTCCTGCCTCCATATATATATCCCAGGTGGTAATGTTTCCTAAAACTATCCTAGAGCTCTCCCTGCTCTTACTTACCTCAAAGCATAGTTTTTCTATTTATAACACTTTCTTATTGTAGAATAAAAATCTAGCCATTTATTGATCCCTTAGGGGGTCTCTAAAATCTGTTAAGGGGGAGCCCCTTCTTGTCTCTTGCCCCAGCCAAGTGAGAAGGGGATTATACAGGGTAGATTCTGAAGCCAGGTGAGAATCCTGAAGGCTGATCTGGATGATCTGTTTTCTTTTAGTCACCTTGGTTCTGGGACATCCGACAGTGCTGGCATGGCTATCCATTTCAGGTAGGATCTGAATTGTTTCAAGATAGGTGCCTTGTATGTGCATAACGTTTTAGATGGGGTAGGTGAGAGTGCAATGCCAGTCCCAGGACAGATGGCACATTTCCTTGGTATTGAGGGTTTAGGGGCTAAGTCCCTCTGAGTCACATATTCAGGGTTTCTATTTCTGAGGCCCCCATAGCAGTAAAATCCAGTGACCTTTTTGTTCCAAGTTCCCCATTATATTCACCCTAATTGGGCTAGAGAGAAAAGCAGTTTCCTGGCATTTAATGAGGTTCTTTCTGGTTCAGGTGTCCTTTTTGTATCAACGGCAACTTGGAATCCCCTTAAGAACATCTTGGTTCTAATCTATACTAGAAAAATGTCAGAGAACTGCTAAAGGGGTAGAAGAAGGAAAGGCCTGAAGGCCTTTGTGTATTTAATCCCATGAAAAGCACTAATTGCCTACAATTCTAGACTTACTGGTTGGATTGTACTATAGTATGTATTATCTTATCTCTAACAGATTAGAGCTGGAGATGGTATGCAGAGGTACAGAGGGAAGAGGTTTAAGTCTCTATACCAATCCAAAGTCTGTTAGCTATTGCAGATCTTGGGAGCTAATAGAAAAGGAAAAATACCTAATAATTGGGGTACTGGTGGTCCTCGAAGACAGAGAAACCTGGAGAGATGGAATGCACCTTTGACTAGCTGGTATTCTAACTACTTGTTTCTCTCTTCCAGCCTCTTTCACGTGGGCTTTATTACTATTATATCATGGAATTGGCCTTCTATTGGTCTCTTATGTTTTCTCAGTTTACAGACATTAAAAGAAAGGTAAGGACATTGGCTCCCTCAACTCCCTAATTTGTTGCATCTTCCTTTCTATCACTTTCCATTACTGCCATTGTGATGGATTCTCTTCCCTGACTAGGACCACAAACGAAAGAGAAAGTTGGTTTGACGGGACTATTACCTCGTTGTAATGTTCTCATAAATGAAGCTTAACCAGTGATGAAATATATTTAAGACATTCAGGGCAGCCCTAGGATGAGAACAGTTAACCAGCTAAGAAGCATACTTTTTTCCTTATTCTTTTCTAAGGTTCTTACCTCTCTAAATTTCAGGAACCTAGACAGAATTTGTAGACACCAAAGTCTGATTCAGAAAGAACGCCTGATTCTAGAAAAACTGGATCTGGCATGTATGTGGCATTAGGAACCCTTGCTTGCTCTCTCTGTTCTCCCTTTGATTACCCCATTTACTTAAAGATGTCAACTAGAAGGGTTTTAGATGATTTAGTTTACTTTCTTCCTGCTATTGTTTAGGAAGCAAAGATTGAGAAAACTGAGCTGACTTACCCACATGGTGACAGAATTGGAAATGACTTAAGTTTTATATAACAGACAGAAAGGGCAGAATCTTTACCTTTTCATTGGTGTCCACGTGATACAATGTGGTTCCAGCAGCTCTACCCCTAATCTGTCATTAATCGGGTTTATCTTTGGTAAGGAAAAGAGGGTTAACAGGAAAACCAGGGTTAGCATTTATGGGAATAGATTAAAACTAAACTGGGTTGTTAGTATTATCTGATATCAGGAGAAACTTGATAGTCAATTCCAATGCCTTTCACTCTCCTATAGTCAGGAGACCCAGGTCACCTTATTAAAATTTTATTTTTATGATACATAATAAAAGAAGTTTAAAATACATATATGTATGTTTTAAAACATAATAGACTATATACTTGTGAACCCATCACCCAACTAAAGAACTAGAACATCATTAATACCATTGTATCTATATGGGGAGCATAGAATTTTCATCCTCATTTCTCTGACTCAGATTCACTTGCCTTCTCCCACCCTTTGTCCCTCAGTGGGCTGACAAGTATTTAATAGATGTGTATGATAACTCAAGTATTTGGGCTTCTCCAGGTCTAACCCTGACATTTGAACCCAAGAGGAAATCAGAGCCTTAAATCTGAAAGCAGGAAGTACTTGCAGTAAAATGGTTTAACTAATATGCATTTTCCTGAAACATTTTGGAATTTAGCTTTGCCCCTTTTCCACAAACCTCTCCTTTCTGTTAAGTCCCTTTGGTTGAAATTTCTGTCATTAAAGCAGAAGAGTCTTAGAATCTCAGGGATATCTAAGGCTTATATATGTCCTAAGGAGAAATTACTCCCAGGTATCAGCTCAGCATCCATGCTCTATATATTCTGCAATTACCAAAGGAAATTGTTCTTTTCTGTGTTCTGAGCTAATTAACGTAGACTATGGGTCTGTCACTGATGTAGGTAGTATTGGGTTAAATGCCCTAAGGGACAGTCCAAGCAGAATGGAACCTATAAGGGGTAGGTTAAAAGCCTCAGAATAATGCAGGATATTGGGTTGGCTAGCATTTCTATGGCCTTGCCTTTACTTGCCTCATCTATTTTCATTCCTTCCTAGGACTTCCTGATCATGTTTATGCACCACTTGGTCACCATTGGGCTTATCACCTTCTCCTACATCAATAACATGGCTCGGGTGGGAACTCTGATTATGTGTCTACATGACGCCTCAGACTTCTTGCTAGAGGTAAAAACCCAACCCCTCTTTCTTTATCATTCCTCTTTTTCTCTCCTTTTCTTCCTATGTGAGAACTGACTTTGTTCCCAACTCAATTCTTTTTTTTTTTTTTTCTTTTTGAGACAGTCTCACTCTGTTGCCCGGGCTAGAGTGCCATGGCGTCAGCCTAGCTCACAGCAACCTCAAACTCCTGGACTCAAGCGATCCTCCTGCCTCAGCCTCCCAAGTAGCTGGGACTATAGGCATGTGCCACCATGTCCAGCTAATATTTTCTATATATTTTTAGTTGGCCAATTAATTTCTTTCTATTATTAGTAGAGATGGGGTCTTGCTCTTGCTCGAGCTGGTTTCGAACTCCTGACCTTGAGCAATCCACCTGCCTCGGCCTCCCAGAGTGCTAGGATTACAGGCGTGAGCCACCGTGCCTGGCCCAAACTCAATTCTTATCTTCCTTTCTTCAGGCAGCGAAGCTGGCCAATTATGCCAAGTATCAGCGGCTCTGTGACACCCTTTTTGTGATCTTCAGTGCTGTTTTTATGGTCACTCGTCTAGGAATCTTTCCATTCTGGTAAGTGCTAGGGCTGTAGAGCTGTGGTAGGTATGTAGCTAATGATACATTTTTGCCAATTCAATTTTTCTATTCTATTCTATTTTTGCCAATAGAACACCAAGAACCCTATAACCCTGCTTTTTCCTTGGCCTAAGCTGACTCTTGTGGACTTTCTTTCATTGGACCTCTCAGCTGTCTTACACCATATTTCTAGCAAGGTCTGATTTAGACTCAGTATCCAACTCACTTGACTTCTGGCTTTCCTGCTCATCTCTGAGGAACAGTCCTCATTTGGTGCCTGAGTAATTCCTTTGCTTTTTTTGCACTATTTACAGAATTCTCAGGATCTTTCTTGCTTGTGTTCCTGCTCTATTCCTGATCAATACACATACCCCTTTTACTTCCACACTCACTATTTTTGTACCACTCAGATCCTCAGGCACATATAGGACAGTAGGCAGCTGATTTCCTCAGACCAAGCAGAATCTGCAACCCAGAGTCAGTCACTACCATAAAGTAGTACCATAAAGTTTGTACCATAAAGTGGTGAGTGACTCTGGGTTGGAGATTCTGCTTGGTCTGAGGAAATCAGCCACCTACTGTCCTATATGTGCCTGAGGATCTGAGTCATTCCCAGAATTATAATCCTGTCCCACTGCCGTCCCAGTTTTGTGAAACTGTCTATATTTGAAGTGATTAATAATGTGACTTAATACATTAATCAGTTCCTAAGATTTCTCTCTCTTCCCCAGTCCCTAAAGATAGAAAACTCCACAGGCTCCTCCCTTTCTTTATTCTTCTCTCACTATGGATGAATATTCCTGGAACTTCAGCTTCATCTGTCTGCCTGGCTTTGACTCCAGAATCTGACTATTGGCCTCCCTCTTCTAGGATTCTGAACACGACCCTCTTTGAGAGTTGGGAGATGATCGGGCCCTATGCTTCCTGGTGGCTCTTCAATGGCCTTCTTCTGACCCTACAGGTTCTGCATGTCATCTGGTCCTATCTAATTGCACGAATTGCTTTCAAAGCCTTGATGCGGGGAAAGGTGAGGATGAAAGATGGCTTCTTTCTTTGGGCTGTGTAGGAAGATGGGTATTACTCAAAAGCCCTCTGTCCATCTAGCCTGGTGAGCCCCATCTACACAAGCAGGCCAAGCAAAAAGCCTAGGGCTCTAGAGTTTTTGCCTTTCCTATAAATATGAGTGTTTAGCCTTTTAAGACATAACTTAAAAGATGCAAGAGGAAGGACCTTTTTCCTGTCTCTTAAGAATAGCTTTTGTTAAAGAATGAGTAGGGTTAAGAGAGTTTAGAGATGGCCTCAATCTTTCCTATCCTTTCTACATTAGTGGATTTCATATTTTTGTTTCTAACATGGGAGGCTTTTTTGTGTGAAAGGAAATCATATGCAAAGCGCCAAGATATAAATTGTGTAAAAGCAGATTCTTAGGTTGTCTGGGAGCAGTATGGTAGTTCACAAGCCACCCCAAGATGACCATGCTGTGATATTCAAGGTTTGATTTATATAAGGAACTAATACCTTCTTCACCCCACTGTTGTATGAGGCGAGGGTCCTAAGTGAATGGGCATGTAGTGTTTCCAATGTCCTTATTATACCAAGAGCCAAAGAAAGGTGCCATTTAGGCCGGGCGTGGTGGCTCATGCCTGTAATCCTAACACTCTGGGAGGCCGAGGCGGGAGGATCACTTGAAGTCAGGAGTTCGAGACCAGCCTGAGCAAGAGCAAGACCCCGTCTCTACTAAAAATAGAAAGAAATTAGCCGGGCATGGTGGTGCACGCCTATAATGCCTGTAGTCCCAGCTACTTGGGAGGCTGAGGCAGAAGGATCACTTGAGCCCAGGAGTTTGAGATTGCTGTGAGCTAGGCTGACGCCATGGCACTCTAGCCTGGGCAACAGAGTGAGACTCTGTCTCAAAAAAAAAAAAAAAAGGTGCCATTTAATGATAAAACTCATAATTGGTCGGGCACAGTGGCACGCACCTGTAATCCCACCTACTTGGGAGGCTAACGTGGGAGGATCACTTGAGACCAGCCTGGGCAACATAGTGAGACTTCATCTCAAATTAAAAACAAAAAACTCATAATTGGATTGTGTAAATTCTGAAACATTCAGACTATGATTAGCCCAAGAGCTAGGGATTTCAGCCTAAAGTAATACAAATATGGAGTGTAACTTAAATATTTATGATCTCCTATGTCATTGTTTCTTATGGCTGCAATTGGTTTCAGAATTTGCTCAGTGTGCCTGTGCATCCTGTAGCTACTAGACATCTCTGTTCTTCCCTGCTTTTCTTTCCTGAACAGGTGACCTATCCAGGAAGGATTAGACCCAGACTCTGTACTCTCCACCCTTTTCTCACCTCCTTCCTTTTTTCTATGCCTGGCAGGAGCTGGACAGTTTCATCTCTTGCATGTAAGTGTATCTGTGCTTCCAGTATTCAGTGAAGCATGTCTCTGAAGGTATTTCTCTTCCTTCCTGCTCTCCTTTCTATTCCCCTGTTTGTCTCAGAGCATGCCCTCTCTCCTGAACTTACAGGGCTATTGTTGACTGGCCTTGAAGTTGCCAGATTCTTTTCCTAAATTGAGGCAAGAATGGAGTCTACTTTTTTCTTTTCTTTTTTTCTCTTATGTCTCCCTTCACCTCAAATCTAGAGACACTCTGCCCTCTGGTGGAAATTTCCTAAAGATCAGGTAATCAATTAGTAATCTGGGTTCAGAGGTCGACAGCTATAATAAACTATAGAAGAGCCATCCAGTGCAAATCCAAAGAGCTAATCCAAGGCAAATGCTGCCTCCCTGCCAGCAGCTATTATAGCTTTGTCCTTTTTCACTTCTTTTATTCCATTACTTCAAAAACACACACATATACATTTATTATCCTTCGGTTCTGGAGGTCAGAAGCGTGAACTAGGTTTCAGTCCTTTTATGGTCCATGGTAAAGAATTTGAAATACTTTGCTTGATACACAGGATAATTTAGATTGGAAAACACTGCTCTAATTCAAACACTTCATTTGAAAATACAAAACAAAATAGCTTTCAAGTTAATAGGTAAAGATTCACAGATGGTAACATGATTGGGACTGGGATTCTTTTCTCATTGGCTGCCAATCCATTTTTGTTTTTGCCATACTGTGCATCTTAGGGATGCTGAAGTTTCACAAGAGAAGTGATCTTGCTACTGGGAACGGGGGAAAGATTGGGAAACAGTGTCATAAGATAGTGGTAATTGAGTTCAGGAATAGCAACTACTTTTAAAAAGGCCCGTTACGGATCAGCTTTGGGGATAAAGCAAAACTCAGGATAACAATTATGAATAAATGCAGTGTCTTCAACCACCAAGATAGACACACTGCTGACAGTCATAAGTATTATTTGTGTCGGCCTTCCCTATTCTTTGAGGTAGAAGAGAAAAGATGTCTGGAGTTTCCCTCAAACCTAACCCAGGTCTCAGTAAATGATGTTAGTTCTCTTAGGCTAGTCCTCAAAGATATGCCCCTCTACCAAAGCAGCTTCTATTCCATAGAGAACAGAATCAGAGATGATAAGAGAAAAAAAGCCAGACAGTAGGCAAAAGATACACACAATAGTAGCCATGGTACCGAAAATACTTTGAGCAAACTGTCACCAGAAAGTAGACCAGATTGGGAACAGTGCCCAAACAGGGGCTCTTTGAGCTTAATGTGTCTTGTAATTATCTCCAAAAAAGTTCTTTCCTCACTTTCCTGCCTTTGGTCCCATCCCACCCAGGTAACTAAAGATGATCGCAGTGATGTGGAAAGCAGCTCAGAAGAAGAAGATGGGACCACCTGCACAAAAAGCCCCTGTGACAGTAGCTCCAGCAATGGTGCCGATCGGGTAAATGGTCACATGGGAGGCAGCTACTGGGCTGAAGAGTAAGGCGGTTGGTATGGGGACTTAAGCATACATGGACTTATAGGGCCATTGGCAACATACTCCTCTTGGGTCTCCCAACATCTGTTCTCCTGTGACTGGGGGACTGCAGGCACTGAGGAGACTCAAAGAAGCAAATATTTTCACTTTTTAAAAAAACTTTGCCATTTTGTATTTAATAGCCTCCAGATTCTTTCAGTAATGTTATTTGCTGTGTGTGTGTTTGTGTGTGTGCTTATGCATGTGCGTTTGTGCATATGCATGAGTTTCATTGCCTGGGTTGGGGCACAATTCTGGACTGGGGCCACTAGGCCTTGCCTTTGAACCCACTTCAATCCCAGATTTGGCTGCATCTTGAATTATGCTGGCTCCAGACTATCCCCTTCCTTTTTGCCCATGGCTCTTGAGGCTCTAAACTCCTGGACCGTCTGAATGGAGCTGCCAAGTTCAGCTCCTGGTTTCTGCACTGTTCATCTTTCGGAGCTGGAATGTTTCACAGGATGAAGTTGTAAAGAAACAGAACCATGATGGATGGCCAGGATTGCTGTGGCCCCTCGCTAGATCCTCTTCCTATCACCTGATAGTGACAGGGACAGCTGCTGATACCCTGCTCTTTACTCAATGGTACGCAGGGAGGGGGATGTGGGAGAGGGTGAGCCGAGGGCTGGAGGAGGACAGTAGCCACTGGGTGAGCTGTTAATGGTTTTATATATTGTTTACTCTTCTGTGAATAAAAGTGCTTCAACCCTCCTCTATTGTGTCAACCTCTTCAGTGACTCTGTCCCCAATTCCCTGAATCCATAAGCTAGTAATTAGGTTTTTCAGGTCTGATTCAAGAGGCCCTGGACACCAAATTTTTTTCCTCTCTCTTCCTCTGGTCAGAAAAGTCAGCCAGACTGCCTACATTTTAGGGCTTTATGTTTTAAGAAAAAGTAAACATATTTAGTAAATCACAAGAACAATACTGAGCAGATTAAAAGATGTATACAGTGAAATCAACAAAGGCTTTGATTGGAAAGTTAACTCACCTTTAGTTAGATATCTGTATTTTCATTTTATTCAATACAGAGGTTGCCAATTAACACTTCAAGGTTGTGATAAATGAGTCTGAGCAGATGTTTTCTGATTTAGTTCTGTTTTCTCTTTTAGCCCATGGAGAAGCAGTAGTCCTAATACAAATTTTTCTCTATTTGAAGTCTTGGCAAAATAACCAAATGTATTCATCTCCCAGAATAATTTTCTATTTAGTGAATATTCATCAGAATATTTCCAAGTGCTCTCACATACATTATGACATACAGAGAGCCTCACGTCAGGGAGGCAGATGAAAATTGAAGGAAATAAGTTAGTGTTCTAAGAATCAGATACTCAATTGATGTTCATTGACACTGTAAGGATATTGACCCTATTAAACTCACCCTACCAAAAGACTGGATTTTAAAAAGACAGTTGTGGGGTGTAGGAAAATTAAGTCCTAAGTAATCATTTGGTCAGAGGTAATTAGGAAGGCTAAAAGTTAGGTCCTTACATTTAGTTCCTCAACTTGCCATATTGTTGAATAGACTACTCACTGTGAAATAAGAATGAAAATGCTTTTGAAAGTCAGATGAGATGTGTATTTTGCCTTTTGTAATTTGAAAAATAGCCTTGTTAATACAAACTGGGTTGATTGGCCCAGTTAATCTGACAAAAGATGCAACCAAGTGGTATAATAATTTAAAAAATAGCTATTATACATGCCAGACACTGCATTAAACACATATGCTAAAGATGAGGCAAAAAGAGGACCCGCTGTCTCTATTCTTGTTTTTTGTTTGGTGTTTTATTTATTTATTTTGAGATAGAGGCTCACTCTGTTGCCAGGGCTAGAGTGCCATGGTGTCAGCCTAGCTCACAGCAACCTCAAACCCCTGGGCTTGAGGGGTTTGAAGCCATCCTCCTGCCTCAGCCTCCTAAGTAGCTGGGACTATAGGCATGCACCACACCCAGCTAATTTTTCTATTTTTAGTAGAGACAGAGTCTGGCTTTTGCTCAGGCTGGTCTCGAACTCCTGACCTCAAGTGATCCTCCCACCTCGGCCTCCCAGAGTGCTAGGATTACAGACGTGAGCCACTGTGCCAGGCCACTATCTCTTTTAACCACTATACTATCTATACTATCTATACAAGACTTCATAATGAGGAAGAATAGATGTTGAAGAAACATTTAGCCAGAGGCACAGACTGATTATAGTTTGCCTTGGATGAGTAAATTGGGATAAGGATCAGATACAGGAACTGGACCCTGTTCTGAGAAGGAACTGTGTGCATATGGGTGGAATGGAATGGGAGATAGCGTCCAGGGGGCATTGAATACAGAGCTGGAAGGTGAGTGTTACTGGTGCAGCAGGATTGTCATAATGCCAGTTTGGTAGCTGGCCGTGGGAGGGTTTCATGCCTGAGAGGAAGGACCCAAATTAGTGCAGAATAGGTTAGATATCGACTCACATCATCCCTACCATAGAACTAGGAGTATTTGTTAAGAGAAACAAGGCATTACCTCTCCTGTTTACTATAAAAGGGTTTTAACTTTATTATTTATTGAAAAGTAACTTATGTCTGTATTGTGCTTTACTGCTTAGAAAGTGACTTCACATATATCAATAACTGAACTTTAAAACACGTCTGTAAAAGTAGGGGTTATTATTTCCATTCCATAAATGAGTGTTATGCTTATCTATTACTACATAACAAACCATCCTAAAACATAAAAGGACAATTTTTTATTATCTCTCATGGTTTGGTTAGTTGATTGAGCTCAGCTGGAGGTATCTCATGTGGTTACAGTCAGATGGCAGTTGGGAATGGAGTCATTTGAAGACTCAACTGGGCTTGATATCCACAATGATTTACTTGCCTGGCTATCAATTGATGCTGGCTGTTGCCTAGGAGCTCAGTCAGGGCTGTCAACCAAAGTGCCTACTCCAAAGCCCAAGACAGTGGAGACATAGCCTCTTCCTTGTCTTAGACTTTGCACAGGAGCCTGAGTTCCAAGTTGCTAGGCCATTTAAGAGTGCTATCTTAAACAGACACACATCACCTTCACTATATTCTATAGATCAAAGTAGTCACAGGGACTGCCCATATTCAAGGCGGTGGTGAAATAGACTACTTCTGGATGGAGAAGTAGCAAAGTCACTGAGGAAGAACATGTGGAATGGGAAACATTGTTGTAGCCATCTTGGAAAAATTCAATCTGCCACAATGAAGAAACAGAGTTACAGAAGTTGTTTAAAACACATAAACTCTTAGATTACCCATCCTAATTCTAAAAATAATCATAAGAGTTTAGTTAGTGGATGATTGTTCTCTGGATTTGTTCTTTTTTTAGAGACAGGGTTCCACTCTGCCACCCAAGTTAGAGTGCAGTGTGCAATAATAGCTCACTGCAGCCTCCAATTCCTGGTCTCAAGCAATCCTCCTGCCTCAGCCCTCCCAAAGCACTGGGATCATAGGCGTGAGCCACCACATTTGTCTCCAGTACTCTGAATTTAAACCAAGTTCTTCAGACGTGAGATCCAGTCTTCATGCAGGGAGATATTATCAGTTCAATAACATTTATTAAGTGCCTACAGACATTGTGGCAGAAGCTGAGGACACAAAGATGAACAAGATCTGTTCCCATCCTTAGAGGGCTCATACTCCAGTAAGAAAAAAGAAAGGTGGCCGGACGCGGTGGCTCACACCTGTAATCATAGCACTCTGGGAGGCTGAGGCGGGAGGATTGCTGAAGGTCAGGAGTTTGAAACCAGCCTGAGCAAGAGCAAGACCCCGTCTCTACTAAAAATAGAAAAGAAATTAATTGGCCAACTAAAAATATATAGAAAAAAATTAGCTGGGCATGGAGGCACATGTCTGTAGTCCCAGCTACTCAGGAGCCTGAGGCAGGAGGATCGCTTGAGCCCAGGAGTTTGGGGTTGCTGTGAGCTAGGCTGATGCCACTGCACTCTAGCCAGGGGAACAAAGTGAGACTCTGTCTCAAATTAAAACAAAAAAAAAAAAAAAAAAGATAACTAGGCTGGGTGTGTGGTGGCTCACCCCTGTAATCCTAGTGTGAGGATTACTCTGGGAGGCCAAGATGGGAGGACTGCTTGAAGCCAAGAGTTCAAGACCAGCCTGAGCAAGAGTGAGAC
>CAUYRT010046876.1:0-16171 GCA_963574885.1 Lepilemur ruficaudatus
TCAGGCAAAAGTAGTAACAAGATCTCACCACTAGTAGGTGAGAAAACCTGCCCATCTTCCCAAAGCCTCTCCTCTGCGTGGTACTGTCACACGGCATGAGCAATAAGTTAGCCCCTTACAAAGAAATTGCATGCCAGGACCCTCAGCCACTGCACCATATGTCAGGATCCATTTACTCACCCAACAAGCGTCAGTTCAGCACCTAGCTGGCAGGCATTGTCGTGCAAGCCGTACGCTTATGGCAGCAAGAAAAAGCTGTCCCTGCATGGAGCTCACAGACCAATGGGAGAGGCAGACATCCAACCCTGATGGCATAGATAAACATAGAATTACTAACTACAAAGCGTCACTAGCAAAACCACAAGATGCTATGATAATATAAACCAGAGTCCAGACACCGTCTGAGGCATCGGGGGCGGCCTTTCCTGAAGACGGGACTTTTTAGTTCATCTGAAGGATTCCAGTAAGACTGGGCAAAGGAGGTTGATGGGGTGGGATCTGTTGGTCAGGAGCAATTTCCAGGAGGAAGCAGACTATTCTAGGCAACGGAAATAGCATGTGCAAAGGCCCTGAGGCCAGGGGGAACATGCGGTGTTTGAGGCCTAGAAAGATCAAGAGGCTTGAGGGCGAGAGTTTGCATGAAAAGAAAGCAGACAGGCATGGCTCATGGTGAGGTGGTGGCTGTTTGTCCTGAAAGCAGGAGGAAGCGCTATGTTTTTACTTTAAAATGTTGACTGGATAGAAATCTTATGGTGACAGTTGGGTGTTCGAATAATTTCCACTTTATATAAACGTTTAAAAGCAATACACTATCACAGTTGAAGTGCTCTTTCAAAATAAATGGGGCTTATGTCTAAAAATACCTTAGAAGTAAATATGTGGGCAATAACAAATATATGTAAATTAATAGGCCCAGAATTAAACCATTAGTTCTCCTACTGAGCCTGTAATGCTCATAAATAGCCTTTTTTTTTTTGTTTTGTTTTGTTTTTGAGACAGGGTCTCACTCTGTCACCCGGGCTAGAGTACAGTAGTGTCATCATAGCTCACTGCAACCTTCAATTCCTGGGCTCACGTGATCCTCCTGCCCCAGCCTCCCGAGTAGCTGGGATTACAGGCATGCAACACCACACCCAGCTAATTTTTCTGGTTTTTGTAGAGATAGGATCTCGCTCTTTCTTGCTCAGGCTGGTCTCAAACTCCTGGCCTCAAGTGATCGTCCCTCCTCAGCCTCCCAAAGTGCTAGGATTACAGGCGTGAGCCATCATGCCCGGCCATCAATAGCCTCTCAGCCAGAATCAGTTTCAGATTCAGAGAGGTGTTCCCATTGGGAAGGGATTTTTGCAGGATTATCACATTTAGAAAGGAGTAGTCACTTGGGGAGAGTCTGCGTTTTTGCTGAGCGTACTGTCTCTAGCTTCCTATTGATATAAGACAGCAACAACTACAAAATAACAGGTTGTCCTTCCTCTATGGAGGAGGACGGCAGTGTGTGTGTTAGCCACAGTGTAGGAGGTGGTGAGCAGCAACAAGACAGGCCTTCAACCTAATGACTGGAAGTGACTGAATTCATCAGAGCCAGGGGGGTGGCTCTGAGGTTCCCACAGGAGCAAATATTAGGGAAATCGCCCACCAAGCCTGTCCTCCAGCCAGAAGCCACTCCCTTCCTGAGGTCTGAACTACCGCTAGAGGAAATCCAAAAGAAAATACACCCAGAGGCCCAGGAAAAACAAATGTGCAACAGAAGTGGGGTGAGTTAGGAGTCTTAATATCCAATGAAAGGACCTTAAAATCAGCAAGTATCCCCTACACTACTGATCACAGTGTAAATTGGTCTAACCTTTTGGAAAACCAAGTTGGCAATGTGTATCAATAGCCTTAATAATGCCCATATATTTTTGAACCCATAATTCTATTCCTACAAATGTATCCTAAGGAAAGAATCTGAAATTTACAATGTTCACAGCCCCATTATTTACAGCAACACAAATTTGAAAACGGTTTATATATCCAGCTATAGACTAATGATAGAATGAATTTTAGTGTGTGCAGAAGATGACCTTCTTTGCAGCTACTGATAACCATGTGTTTAAAGAATATTTAACATTGGCAAATATAACACATTAAATTTAGAAAGCACTGTACAAAGCTGTATATTCAGTACAATTTCAAATATACGTCTACACACACATCACATTAGGAAAAAATGATGGTAGCAATTATATCTGAGTGCTAGTTATTTGCTTTTTTATACTTTTTTATTCCTAAATTTTCTACAATGGGCATACAAATTTTTTTTAATAAAAGCTAGGTGAAAGAACAGAAAAATAATGACTCTTTGGTCCAGCATTACTGTTGTTTTTGCTTCAGATATTTAACAAAGGAATAGAATGTTACAGATGAGTTTTGAGTCTTTTTTGGACCCAGCCCCAGACCCTTCTCTTCCTGAGTATGCACCTGTCTGTTCCGGGTTTGCATTCCTTTCTATAAGCTCACGCTTTCATAAACATCATATAATGCTGGTTTTTGTGTTCTTCAAAATTTACATAAATTTTATCACACTCTAACTTTCTTTTTTCACTTACTGTTAGATTTTTGAGAGCCACTCAGGGTGCTCTGTATCAAACCAATTCATTAATTTAACTGCTACAGAGTACTCATCGAACAAATACACCATGATCAACCTATCCATTCCCTTATCAATAGCCATTTAGGTTTTTTGCCATTTTTAGCAACTACAAATAATGCTGCAATTACTCTGGGCCTTCATAATCAGGAAAAAAGTCATTCATTACATTTAAAACACCAGCAGCATAAACTGGAGAGAAGATGAGGAAGGATACTGCTAAGTCTGGCGGAATGGACACTTCTACTTCCCTGACATGGGCTTCTTGCTCCTTGTCCCGAGGGCTCCCCTGAGGCTACCTGCCTCAGGGCTCCTTCTGAAGCTATGAAAATGGGACCACTGGCCAGGCACCCTCTGATCTGCCCTGCACCTTTGCACTCATACCTTTAACTGCTAGACAGCTACCTCTGGAGCAGTTTACCTGCTGTGCCCCTCCCAGAATTAGCGAACATTTAAATAGGGTGCCTAACACAAATATCTTATCAACTCAACCTCACAACCACCTTAAACTTCGTACCATTGTTATTCTCATTTACTAGTATGAGGAATGAGGCACAGAGATGTTAAGTAACTTATTCAAGGTCACACAGCCCAGCTGGACTCAGACCCAAACAGTGTGGTTCCAAAGTCCACGTTCTTAATCCCCTTTACTGCCTCCCATCATTTTCCACCGACCCACTCCTTATCTCACGTCCCTTTTACAGCCTCGCCTCTGCCCTGCTTCAAGGGAGAGAAGCCGAACTGCCCTGAGCCTGGACTCTTGACTCCCCTCCTTAGCAATCGACCGCACTGGCTCCTGCTAACGCTGCTGTGGCCGCCTAACCACCTCCCTCCCCCGCCTTCCCCAAACAAATGTTTGTGTTGTGATTCTGGTCTTATCGCAGCTTACATATTTCTTAAGCCACTCTCTTCCTAAGTGCCCTGCTCTCTCTTCCTCCTCTGCACCTAGTTGCTGTGCCACCGAAGCAGTGGGGAACAGGAAATGAAGTGGGAAAATTACACACTATCCATGCTCTATTTTTATAGAAACTCTGTGCAACTAGTACAAGGAGGAATCTTCCTAATAAAATAAATTAAAAACTTGCCAACGCTTGGGAAGACACCTTGTGCCATGGACAACTACCTGCCATGGGGCGGAGCGATTCCTCTGCCATTGTTGAGTTCATTGCTCTGTTTATGTCAGTATGGTCAGGTTGGTAAACTCTGTGGCTCAAATTTTTGTTTGTGTATTGAGTTTGTTTGTTTGGCTTTTTTCCTGCTTATTCTATCAGTTACTGAGAGGGGTCTGTTGTGAACATCTGTAGCTATGATGTGGTTTGCTTATTTCTCTCATTAGTTATGCTAATTTTTGTTTCATATAGTTTAAAGCTATGTTACTAGCTGTATACACTGTAGGATTGTGATATAGCTTATTTTATCAGCAAGAAATGCCCTGTTTTCTTTGGTAGACCTTCCCTTAAAGTCTCTTAGTCTAATACTGGTATAGCCACAACAGTCTTCTGTTGGTTGATACTTGCGTGCTATACTAGTCTCCAGTCTTTTACATTCAACGTATCTGTATCTTTTTATTTAAAGTATATTTTTTAAAAGTATATGTAAAGTACATTTTTATTTAAAGTATATTCTCATACACAGCATTTAAGTTGCTTCTCCTCCAGCACGATAATTTTTGTCTTTTAATTGCAGTGTTTGGTCTGTGTGTTAGTTTCCTAGGGCTACCATAACAAAACCACAAACTCAGTGACTTAAAACAAGGTAAATTTATTCTCTCAAAGCTCTCGACGCCAGAAGTCCAAGAGTCAGGTGTCAGTGGGGCCACACTCTCTCGGAAGGCTCTAGGGAAGAACCTCCCTGACCTCTCTCTGGATTTGGGTGGTTGTGGCAATCCGTGGTGCTCCTTGGCATGTGTCAGAGCCCTGCCTCTTTTATCACCCATCTTTTATCATGCCATTATCCCTCTGGGTGTGTCCATATCAAAATTCCTCCCTTCTTCTAAGGACGTCAGTCATCGGATATCCCTATTCCAGTATGACCTCATCTTAACCTGATTACATCTGCAAAAATCCTGCTTCCAAATAAGGTCATATTCGCAGGTACTGGGAGGTAGGACATGAACGTATTTTGGGGGAGACACAGTTCAATCCACGACAATCCATTTACATTTAACATAGTTACCGATACTGTTGCAGGGAGGCCTGCCAGCAGCACAGGCTGCAGCACACGGTGAGTCTTCCGCTGGCAGGTCCCTTGATTAGCACAGACCATGATTACAGAAACAAGAAGCCGAACTTCAGCCCTTTTGGTTCTGGGGTGCAGCTAAGCTGTCCATTAGAATGAAGCCGATCAAAATAAATGTGTTATCATCCCAGCATGGTGAGGATGTTATTGTCTTTCCAGTATTTTGTGAAATTACTTTTGTATGTGTTTTTATCCTGGAAGGTTTTCAGGTGTGCCCTATTGGCACGACCCTTCATGGCCTTGACTTAGGCTTTTGGGCTGTCTCGAGTCTTCCCCCCTCCTCACCCCCCATCCTGTCTCCAGTCCATCCACACAAAGAACTAATCAGCTCCTGCTCCTTCATCTAGCCAACTGCTTACAAAACCATTTTATAAACCCTGACAGCCTATGAAATATAAAGTTCACGATCACTGTGGCTCTGTTGGCAAAGAGAAAAGGGAATAATACCTGCTAGACACACAAACAACAGTGTCTGTGTGCAACAGTCAGATACAGAATAAATATCAGACTCTGTGGTCTAGTTTCCAAAGCTGCCCACAATCTAAGCCCGTCCCATCTTTCATCCTAACTCCCCACCGCACATCACAAGAAACCCTCTGTTCCAACCGCCTCAGACTACTGCTTGGAAAAAGCCCCGTGCTCTCATACGCTGTTTCATCGCACAGATGTGCACGTCCCTACATCTCCATAAGCCCTGATCTTAATTACTAAGATATTGAATGCTTTTATTTTAGATAGTTTTCCTGGACCCCCTCCCCAAAAGTTCAATGCGCACACTTGTGTTCCACAAAGCTGCCCTTCCTGTCCCAGCCGGGAGAAACCCCTCCCTTCTCACTGCCTTTGTATCTCACTCCAGCCCTTCATCATTTTCTACATTTTACTAGAGTTATGCGCACACGCATGTCCTATGTCCTTCCTTGATTTCAAGTGTCCTATGGATATGGGCTCCATCTGACTTGTCATCTCGTTGCCAAATCTCATGCACTTTCCAGGGAGACAGACGCTGAGGGTATTTGCTTGGTGTTTTGAACTGACAGATCCACCCTTATTCAAAGTCTACAAATACTTCATTCCCACTCTCCCTGACAAATCAATAAAGACATATAAACTTAGGCTCCACCCTTGGGTCATGTCTCTCATAGTGAAAAAATATTCCTGGACCATTCTTTCCCTTGCCAGCCAGAAGCCCCTGTCTCCTTATAATTATTGAAAAATGTACAGATGCCACCAGATCTGATACTCGACCACTGCTAATCTCAACATTATACGGTTCAGCAAAAAGCCACTATACAACAGACACCATAAATCCATTACATGGCAAACTAGTTTCAGTCACTGTAATCACATCCAGTCTTTCTGATGTTACACTAAAGCGTGTTATCTCATAAAGGTGGCTTTTAAAAAAAAAAACTTTTGAGCTACCTAGCAATGAAGGGTAGTTACACTATCATGATGGTATAGAAAGTGCTGGCTATAAAGTGTATCAGAGTGCATTGGGTGCAGTAATTCATGACTCACCAAGGGGGCAATAAGGGTGAGACCAGCCACACACCAAGCCCTTTCTGCGGTCATAGTACGTGCCTCACTGTATTCTAGTTTGTGATCTACCGAGTTATAGGAGGACAGTCTCTCTGCAGCCATGGGTACCAGATCAATTCTGTTGTGTAAGGCTGAGTGTTGTGAAATGTGGGTAAGGAAATGATGGTGATTAGCTGTATTTATCATGTCAGTCATTCTAATCATCAGACAATGATATGAACATAGTGACAAAGACATCCCACGTGACTATTCTTCCTAAAATAGAGAATCTATGAGAATTCCATCAGCTTATCTGCCACTCCCATGTGGAAGCCGGCTCATTTCTGATGACATGATGGGAGTTTTATTTTTGGGTTTTTGGGTTTACCTTGGTTTGGGTTTTTGCCTAGAGGTAGGTAGATCCACAGGTAAAATCTGGCTTTTATCATTTTTTATCATCTATCTCTTTGCATTTATTTGCTCAACATCCCTCTGGGCAACCCCATTATTTGAGACTTTCTTTCACTAGCCCAGTCCTCTCAGCTAAGTGAGCCTAGATGGCCTAGGCAGTGCCTGGTCCCCACCCCACCTCACTTCTTACCAGAAATTCTAGCTGCCTTGCTCAAAGCCTTTAGAAACATACACTGTCCAAGCAAGAGTTTTCTATCCCTTCCAAGAAAATTAAGCAGCCCATGTGCTATGATCTGAATGTCTGTGTCCCCCCAAAATTCATACATTGAAACCTAATCCCCAAAGTGACACAACCTGGAGGTGAGGTCTTTGGGAGGTGACTATGTCCTGAGGGCTCCACCCTCATGAATGGGATTAGCGCCCTCGTGAAAAAGGCCCGAGGGAAGTTGCTCACCCCTTTCACCATGTGAGGACACAGCAAGAAAGTACCATCTTTGAGAAAGAGAAGAAACCCTCACCACACATCAAACCTACAGGCACCTTGATCTTGGGCTTCCCAGCCCCCAGAACTATGGGAAAGAAATTTCTATTGTTTATAAACCACCCAGTCTATGGTATCTTGTCATAGCAGCCCAAATAGAGTGAGGCAGCACGCAAGTGGGAGAAAGGCACACAACACCCAGGGTCCTCTTCCCGTCCAGTGCATGGGGTACCCATTCAAATAGAAAGAACTTTGTTAAAGAGAAAGCCCTCAACCGTTTTGCTCAAATCAAAGGGGTGTTGTCTTCACGAATTTTGGGTCCTATTATCTAGGGCTGCTCAAAGCAAAGTAGGCAAGGTGGAAAAGGGGATACTTATGAACAGGAATTTTTATTCAGTCATCACTAAAATTGTCCATTAAAGGCACCTGCCTGTTTGCTCTCAACTAGAGACTCAGCTCTCGCTTCTTACTTTCTTTAGAGCAGTCATTCCTAGGCATTGGGATTTCACAGAAGTCTAAAAAAAAAATGGGATTTAAACTCAGTATGGTCAATTTTTTTTTTTTTTTGCCAGAGTTTGTAGGAATGTTTTTTAAAAAAGCAACTACCAGTTACTATCATAATCATTTCATGAAAGGAAGGTCACTTAACTATGAAAAAAGAATGGACATAATCACATAGTTAAGGCAGTTCTTTGATTCAATAGATTTAATTTCATGTTCTTATCTTCCTTATATCAAAGACTGGGGAATCCTTGGTACTGAGCTGGCTCTGGCCATGGACCAATATTTGGAAGCAGTTGCTCTGGATACCAGCACGTTCGACCAAAGCTATAGTTAGCCACCACATTTTGCAGGTAATGGTAGACATAAAATTCACTGTGGGTGGATTTATTCATTCTGTCACTCCTATACAGTTAGGGACCATTCAGACAGTAGAAATGGACACACCAGCATCCAAGGCTCAGCTTCCCCACTTGACAACTGGGTGACCTTAGGCAAGTTGCTTAGCCTCTCAAAGCTACCATTGCCACATCTACAAAGTGGAGAGAGAGCAAAAATTCACCAAGGCATTATGAGGATTAGCAAAGGGTCTTTGCTTCAACAAACCAGGAATTTTTAACTATAACTCTTACTGGAACTGGAGTGTCTATTAATATGCCAGACGCTGTCTGAGACACAGGATTGAAAGTCTCTCCATCTCTGCCTTCGAAGAGCTCACCATCCAAAGGAGACCCATAACAGCAAGGCCAGTGACAGGGAGACCAGCATTAGGACAGAGGCAAACCCTGGAGGCCAACGAGGTTGTAGAGGATTGAGAGTTAGGAAAAGAAGAGAGAACAAGGAGAAGTCTCTCAGAGGAAGTAGGGTCTGAGCAAAACCTTACAGGATACAAGATTAAAATAAAACAAAAATTATCAATTAGGCTTTTAGATGAGAATTAGACTGTAATGTGCTATATCTAAAATGTGCAGATTAACGTCTGGCAGACAAAATGCCATTCTGTTCTCCTGGGTCACCGGGTTTATTGATTGAAGAAATGGCTTTCCTTAAAGCAGTCATTTTCTTGTGCCTTCCTGCCTCCATTCTATTTGGGTTGCCCTAAGGAAATTCTTCTTCATCAATTCTGACCTGAAGAAGATGAGCTTTCAGTGAAAAGAAAAGAGAAATCGCAGCTGATGGTTCTCAGGAAACCCTAAGCATAGATCTTCCGAGGACACCAGAGTGTGTGGGTGACGGGATCCCAGGGCCTCACCGCTGCCTGCTACTCACGGTGTGGGGCTCTGATCAGCAGCGTCAGTGTCACCGGGAACTTGTTAGAAATGCAGAATTTCAGTGAAAGTCTGCATTTTAACAAGATCCCCAGGGGATCAGTAAATCCTTTAGAGTTTGAGAAGCTCCGCCCTAGCCCAATTCTTGGTAAAAAAAAAAAAAAAGAAAAAAAAAGTCAACAACTCAAGGGGACTGAACGTCAAAAGCCTTCATCTGACGTGATTGACTTTACCTTCATTTGATCACATTTATGGCTCATATGCGTGTATTAGAGGATAATAGTCGTGGAACAGAGAGAAGGGCTCTGCCCTAGAGGTGTCTGACTTATGACTGCCCTATTATGCTACTTACAAAAGAACAATGGAGTTTAATAATATTCACATACGTCTACACCCATGATCTTATTTATCTTTCCAAGCAACTATTAATTTCTGTTTGTTTGTAAACAGAGGAGAAAACTGGAGCTCAGAGACATTAGGTGACTTCATGGGATCACACCTAAATCCTCGCGTTCCAGTCCGGGGCTCCTTCTTTAAGCTGAGCAGCCAGCGTTTGCCCCGGGGACCACTGTGTTCCTCCTGGCCCAGGACCAAGCCATTGCTCGCATCCCCACACCCTTCATTTCCATTCCCATTCCCAGTCCACGCTTCCTAAACTGCCAGACACGCCTGCTCCTGGCTGCTCTCAATGCTTCCCCTTTAAGTCCACTTTGCACACAGCCGCCAGAACCGGCTCTGGGTCCCCCAGTTATCTAGCTCAGAGATGCCCCCCATCCTGGGGTGAGGACTGTGGCATTCATCCTTTCTTCACGAGCCTCCCGGATGCCTTATGGTGTTAAACGGAGCGGCTGACACTGGATACCGGGGGACCCTAAAGAAGAGGTGAGAAAAGCTACTGTGGACTCCGGGGAAGGGGTGAAGGCGGTAAACGAGGAAGGACTGAGTGAGTGAACAGGAAGCATCCTGCGGGGACAGAGGGCTCAAGCAGACTCGCTAGCCTTGGATATGAGAAGCCAGACCAGGGCTCCCGCCTCTTCCAATGCTGGGGAGCTCCCGGGATTAAAAACAGAACGCTGAGTGGAAGGAAGACAGGCATCGCGGCTCGGCACAGAGAGCAGGATGCCGACATTCGCAGAATCCTGTAGGCACAGTGCTCAGGCTTTACATTTGGAGCTTCTTTGATTTCCCAGGGACTCGCCAAGGTCAGGATTATGACTCATTTGTCACAAATGAAGAGACTGAGGCTAGGCTGAGGGAAATCACCAAGGTCACGGAGCCAGGAGTTGGCAGAGTAGGTTTCCCCCGAGCCGTGTGGGATCCAGAGCACATTCTCTTTCCACTCCGCTGTGGCCGTACACACGTGCAAGGAGGGCCACAGAGCGTTTCTGTTGACCACGTGCACACGTTTGTTATGTTCTCTTGAGTGTGTCGCTGTGTGCAAATGCTTAACAATGCACGTCGGAGGAAAGACTACACCTTAGGCCTCCAATTCCTCCCCACTTTCGGGTAGAACATTGTATAGTGGCTTGAATGGTGACTCATAAATGTATGTCCCCAAAATATGATGACCCCAAAATATATGTCCAAATCCTAAGACCTAGAACTTGGGAATGTAACCTTATTTGGAAAAAAGGTGCCTGCAGATATAATTAATGATCTGGAGATGAGGTCACCGTGGATTTAGAGTGGACTGTAAATCCAATCACAGTGTCTTTATCAGAGAAAGGCAGAGAGGCTGAATACACAGAGGTACCGGGAGAAACCGTACGAAGACACAGGCTGAGACAGGATTTATGCTGCCACAAGCCAGAGAAGTCCTGCAGCCACCAGATTCGAAGAAAGGTCCTCTCCTGGAGCCTAAAGAGGGAGCACTGCTCTGCTAACACCTTCATACCAGACCTCAGGCCTCCAGAACTCTGAGAGAAGAAATTCCTGTTGTTTTAAGCCACTCAGTTTGTGGTAATTTGTTTTGGAAGCTCTAGGAAATGAATTTACACTGAAATTAAGAATCTTTCCTTTTATAACTATCATCTAAAAAACTGTATTGGCACCAAGAGCCTATAAAACATACTCTAAATCCATTTGTCTTTGGATTGGGAAACCCAGATCTGAAAAATCTATGTTCAGAGTATTCAGACATTTTTTTTCAGACATTTTAATAATATGCAGTCAGAAATTATATATATATATAAAGCAAGACAGTTCATTAGCTACTTTTTCCCCTCAAAAAAAAAAAGAAAGAAAGAAAACGCCTCTTTATGCAAAATATTTTGCAATGAACAGATAACATTATTTAGGGATGAGGATTATTTATGCTATTCCTACAGTAGCCTAATTAGCTTTTCTTTACCGTGCATTAAGCATAAAAGAGAGGAAATGAGAAGGAACAAACACAAAGAGCTCAGATTTCACCCACAAATCTGTTTTGCAGCCTGCAATCTGTCAGCAAAGCTTGCAAATCCCCCACTACATTTTTTGGTATGAAAACTTTTTATTTTCAGCCTTCCCCCCCACCCCATGCTAATAGGAAATGTTTAAAGCAATCGTGAGCTAAAACAGAAGGTAAGTGGCAAGGCAGGTTGCTTGTAAAAGCTCCGCATTATCCTCCCTCTGGCCCCATTTTGAATCATTCCCTCAGAAAATTCTGCAGTAATCTATCATCCTCCAAATGGAGAGCCAGGCTTCTTCCCTGGGGCGCTGTCGCTGTTTACCTGGGAGCTGAGGTGAAAAGCCCCAGGAGGTACAAACTGGAAGTAGGAAGGGAGACGTGTATCTCCAGGGTGGCCCTGGGCGCGCAGCCGGGAGCCTCTGAGGTCAGAGAGCCACAGGTGAGCCCAGGCAAGTGACTTTTTTTCTTAATTGACAAGTAAAAATTGTATATATTAATATTTATGGTGTGCAGCATAGTGTCTGGATATCTGTACACACTGTGGAATGCTAACTCATGCTATTTAACATCAACATACTTTAATCTCACATACTTACCACTTTTTTGTGGCGGGAACACTTAAAGTCTACTGTCATAGCAATTTTCAATCATACAAGATATCGATATTAACTGTAGTGACCATGATGTACAATGGGTCTGTTGAACTTATTCCTCCTGTTTAAGTGAAATTTTATGTCCTTTAACCAACATCTCCAAAACCCTACTCCACTGGTAACCCCACTATTCTACTTTCTATTTCTGTGAGTTCGACTTTTTTACATTCCACACATTAGTGAGATCATGTGGTGTTTGTCTTTCTCTGCCGGGCTGATTTTGCTTTCATACAATGTCCTCCAGGTTCATCTATGTTGTTGCAAATGACAGAATTTCCTTCTTTTTTAAGGCTGAATAGTATTCCCTTGTGTATATGCCACATTTCCTCTATCCGTTCATCTGTTGATGGACACTTAGGTTGATTCCACACCTTGGTTATTGTGAATAGTGCTGCAAAGAACACAAGAGTGCAGGCATCTCTTTGACATACTAATTTCATTTCCTTTGGATATGTGGGATCGCTGGATCCTATGGTAGTTCCATTTTTAATTTTTTGAGGAACCTCAGTACTATTTTCCACCCATGCATGTGCAGACAGCCCTGGCAACGGGAGCTGATGGGGTCAGTGTCAGGTCCAAGCCAAACGCCCACCTGTGGCCCCAGCACTGGGAGGGAATTGGAAAGTTACAAAATGAAAGGCTAAGAGGACTGCGTCTCATCCCAGAGCCGCCAGAGACCCCATTCACCCTAAGGGCAAAACACTCTTTTGGAGACAAACTGGCAGGGTTCTTAGACAGAAGGCGACAAAATCACTGACTCAGGGAAACCAGACCCTCTCTGGAGGGGCTGAGCCTTTTAAGACATGACTGGAACATTCTTGGGTGGGGCAGTTCACTGAAAAACAAACTTAACAGTTCATCTCCATCCAAAACAAGTCTCCCTGTGACCAGCCCAGCCATGGCCTCCTCCTCGGGCCCGGCCACACCTGGAGGCATTTCCTGAAGCTCCAGTCTTTCCCTAGGTCACGTGGATCATCCTGGCTTGTCCCTATTCCTGGTCCTCCCTCCTGCTGTCCTACTTCAGTGCCACGTGGGGCTGCCCTCCTAAGCAATCCCTGTCTCAGCCCACTTCAAGGGGTGACCCCAGCCCAAACCTGCATGGATACTGTCAGGCCAGAAGGAACCGAAGAGAAAGTAGCCGAGAGAACCGGCTTTAGAATCAGAGACCTCAAATCCTATTTCTACCATCTTCAGCTGTGCAGAAGGGCAGGCCCGCATGACAGGCAACTATGGGTACTTTTCTGTTTTCATTTCCTGGTGACAAGGTAGTGAGATCCAAGGACTCAGTCCTGCTAGGCCATCCCCTTCACAGGCACACAACTGCCAGAGAAAGGGGCTGGGCCTGAATTCAGCTTCCCATGGGACAAGCCACAGCCAAGGTCGCCAGTGCTAGACAAAGGTCCTTTCTCAACTGGTTGAACCAGGGCAGCACCTGTCCTCTAGACATCTGGCCCTAGGCTTAGTGCTCCGGGCAATTGGGCACAAGATGTTTATTTCCCTGGGCAAAACCACCCTTCCCCTATGAAAGGAGAGATCGTAGGCAGGGTCCCTCTACTGGGATGGGATCCCATATGTGTGCAGCTGTGCCCCAGCCCAAGAACAACCCACCACAGGATGTAGAGGGAACAGAGAGCCTGTGCATACACACAGGATTTGAAGACTGGTAGGAAAAAAGCATATAAAAATCTCATTGATATTAAAATACATTAAAATCAGTTTTACCTTTTTTCTTTTTTTTGAAGACAGGGTCTCACTCTGCCTCCCAGGCTGGAGTACAGTGGAGTCATAGCTCACGGCAGCCTCTAACTTCTGGGCTCAAGAGATCCTCTGGCCTCAGCCTCCTGAGTAGCTGGGACTACAAGCACATACCATGCCTGGCTAATTTTTAAATTTTTTGTAGAGATGAGGTTGCCTAGGCTGGTTGCCTGGGCTGGTCTGTTGAACTCCTGGCCTCAAGTGATCCTCCCACTTCGGCCTCCAAAAGTGCTGGGATTACAGGCAAGAGCACCACGCCCACCCACACCTGTTTTGTTTTACATTTTTAATGCAGCTACTTGTGATAGGCTAAATAAGACCATCCAAAGATATCTCTTCCCTAAGCCCTGGAACCTGAGACTATTAACCTTATATGGCAAAAGGGCCAATATTACCTTATATGGAAAAAGATGAGATTATCTATGCCAGGACCCCAATGTTACATAGAGTGCCTGGACATGACCTTGAGTTGCCTTCTGTTGGGGAAGGAGATTGTACATTTGACATTGTAACTAGAATAGTTGAGCCTTGTTAGGCAGAGGTATCTTTGAAAAATCGTATATATGGGGAGATGTGTACATATGTTACACAGCCAAGGGGCAGGGTGCCATGTGCAAGACGCCTGTGGAGTTGTCTGCTCAGCTGCTCCTCCCTCGGGTGCTCAGTGGTCACTGCAGACTACATAACTCCATCCCTTGACTCATCTGATTGACTCAGGATGGGCACCTGGCCCAAGCTGGACCACTCAGGGTTGAAATATAGACCTGAGAGCAGAAGGGACCTAATATCTAAGCTGAGGAGCTACGGGATGGGCATTTTCTACCCAATATCTCATCGGGACCAACCAGAAAGGTAGAAAATGACAGGAGAGAGAGAGAGAGAGAGGAAATGATTAGAGATCCAAGGAGAGTCCCAGTGATAGCTCAGCCCCTAGTTCCAGTACCTTCCTGAGGCTACTTTGGTTTAGACTTGTGTTCTGTGGGAAGTACTTATATCTTCATAGTAAATCCCTCTTTTCAGCTTAGGCTAGTTTAAGCTGATTTCTCTTAGATTCTACCAAAAGAATTCAACTAATGTATCTTCTCAGAGATGAGTTGTGAGAAGCTAATATAATTGAGATGAAAAGTAGGTTGCAAATGGTGCAGCACCCTAGAGAGGCTGGTTGTGCAATTATTATCAGGGCAGCCCCCATCACTGCTCTAGCTATGACCTTGACTGCTCCAGCTTTGGGAAACCCTGACTTGTCACTGTCTCTTGTCCTAAGCCTGTGGCACAGGCCCTAGTCCCAATAGCCCTCATTTCCCGATTTTTGAGAAACCACCCCCATGGCCGCTCTCCACCTAGGAACCCTTTGCCTTTTCCTGCCTCCTTTTAAACGAATGCACAAGATACACTGTTGGACTGAATCATTTCTGAAATTCCTTGCCGCCTTGCTATTTTGTGATTCTGAATCTCTTTCAAAGTCTACTCTGCTGATCATTCCTAAGTACTTCCAGCCTGGACAAGTTTTGGAACTTCCTTCATTCCTAAACAATATACAGTTTAGCTCCACTTGCAAATTAATCCCCAGACAAGAGGCAGTATAATGCAATGGTTTGGGTCTAAGCTATCTGTGCCTCAGTTTCCTCATCTATAAAATGAGATGATAACAAATAGTCTCTACTTCAGAGAGTTGTGAGAGTTACATGGAATAATGCATGTGATGTGCCTGACATCGTTCCTGGGATGTGGAAAACGCTATGTTAAAACGGTTTCACACTCCACTCTCCCTCATCCTTATGGGTCCTTTGCTAGCTACCTGCGTTCTAAATCCACAGTTCCATAGTCTCATTTCTAAGGCACCTTCACGGAACCCTGCACTCACCCTTTAGGTTCTCTGGTTGCTGCAATGCCTCTCCCCTGCAGCAGGCTGTAGGATTCTCTGCAAGGTCCTTTCTATAGAACTTGTGATCAAGAACGCAGCTGTGGACTTCACAGAGGGATTAGCTTTTTGAAATGTTGCCTCTTTTTGTCTTCTCAGCTGTGGATTCTACCAGTCCCTCTAGGCTGGCATAGCTTCTCTTTAAATCCACTGATGAGACCAGAAAAAGGTTGGTTTGGTTCCTACCAAGTCCAGATTCCACTGAGAGGAGATCATTTTTCCTTGGTTGAAGTTATATATGCATATAGTATATGCATCTAGAATACTGCATATGCATCTAGAATATATAGTCCATGTAAGTAGGGGTTCTCTGTACAACTTGCATCAGAATCTCCCAGGGTGCTTGTGAACACGCAGCTCCCCAGGACCTACCCCTATTCTACTATCTGAACCCCAATCTCTGGGCAAAG
>CAUYRT010046878.1:0-10325 GCA_963574885.1 Lepilemur ruficaudatus
GGAGGCTGAGGCGGAAGGATCACTTGAGCCCAGGAGTTTGAGGTTGCTGTGAGCCAGGCTGACGCCATGGCACTCTAGCCCAGGCAACAGAGTGAGACTCTGCCTCAAAAAAAAAAAAAAAAGTCAAAATCTATCGTTAGCTTTTCCTAATATTTTTCTAAAATATATCAACTAGAAATGTCTTATAATCTATTCTGTATTACTCTCTTACACATATCATTATGAAAGCACATGAATGTCCATTTCTTCTCCGTCTGTAAAAACAGATGATAATCAAAATATTTGGTCAACATCCATCCACTGCATCTTTTTGTTTCTCTCACGATAATTTTTTTTTTTTTTTTTTTTTTGAGACAGAGTTTCACTCTATTGCCCGGGCTGTAGAGTGCCGTGGCATCAGCCTAGCTCACAGCAACCTCAAACTCCTGGGCTCAAGTGATCCTTCTGCCTCAGCCTCCCAAGTAGCTGGGACTACAGGCATGCACCACCATCCCCGGCTAATTTTTTCTATATATATTTAGTTGGCCAATTAATTTCTTTCTATTATTAGTAGAGACGGGGTCTCGCTCTTGCTCAGGCTGGTCTTGAACTCCTGACCTTGAGCTATCCACCCGCCTCGGCCTCCCAGAGTGCTAGGATTACAGGCGTGAGCCACAGCGCCTGGCTGGCTGTGACATCTTTTACAAAAAAAAGGATGCTATGACATTCCCTTTAGGCTGATCACAGTGATTTTGAGAGCCAATAAAGTGAGTAGCAAGTTTCAAAGCAACATCTAGCTTTTCACATTCAGAAAGCATTACCCTTCCTATTCTATGCATTTAAGAGTGGCAATTCCATGACAGTAGCACTCTGAAAACCCGGCATCTTCTGCCATAAACCTTTGGAGTACTACTCCACACAGTTGCCTCTAAAAACCTAAACTGCTGAATGAAGGAAAATAAAGCCACATTGTGATTATGCCTTTAAAATAAAGGAAGCTATAGAGGTTTTTTTAAAAAAAAAAAATTTGAACACTCCAGAGGAGAGAAGAAAGCTATAGGTTTTAAGAAAAGATAAAGTTATAAAAATAAATTAGCAAGCATCTAGTCTATTTTTTAAATTGACCAATTATAAAGAGTGATGTTACCTTAAAGTGGCAAGTGTCTCAGACATCCTACATAACAAGTTTCTAATTTAAAGGGGGGTCAGATTTCCCAACTTTATTTGCCAGTCAAGTGCTTAGAACCTAGATTTCATTTTTTCCACTGAATTTGTAAAAGGAAAATGAAATATGAGAAGTTATTCTATATTACTTCAGCAACATTAAGAGTTAAATAAGGTTTTATGTCTAGCCTGGGGACCTAACCACAATTTTAAATATTCTACAGAAAAATATATTACATTTCCAACTCCAGATTCCAGGAACACATCTTTTAGCCACGGTAGAAGCTGATGTATTACATATGTCAATGTTCCTATGCATGTTTGAGGGTACTATATACATGTTTCAGTGTTCAGAACTCTGATTTACAAATCATTTGAGGAACATATTAATTGTATATAACCGAACCAAATGGTATATAATTTAAGACCACAAAAAAGTAAAATGCTATGAACTTTAAAAGTTAATAACTTGAATGTACTATATACCTGTTTTAAAATAGGATATAAAGCCATACAGTATTTTCACATAACTAGTTTTCCTGTTTTTTAATAAAGGAGTATACAACTCATAGTAATATAAAATAAAGATAAAAATACACAAAGATACATGTATGTGATTTAAAACAAGCATTTCAAATAAATGGGAAAATAATTACTTCCCTATTTCATACCATATATATCATCTGCATCCTAATAGAAATCTATAATAGAGTTATTATAGCACCTCCTATCTGCTGACACTGTTTTAAGCACTACACATGTATCATCTCATTTAATCTCCAAAATTCTATGACGCAGACACTATGATTGATCTTACCTCCACTTTAAAAGACAAGGAAATTGAAGCTTAGAGAGATTAGGAAACTTGAATACAGCTAGTAAGTAGCAGGGCCAGGTCTGGAACTCAGGTCTAGCTGAATCCAATTCCATATTGTCAATCACTACTGCTCTTTTAATTTTTTTGGCATTTTGATAATTTTACCTATTTATGTGCTTAAGTAGATAACAAGAATCAATTACAAGAAAAGGCTGGGCGCGGTGGCTCACGCCTGTGATCCTAGCACTCTGGGAGACCGAGGCAGGAGGATCGCTCAAGGTCAGGAGTTCGAAACCAGCCTGAGCAAGAGCGAGACCTGTCTCTACTAAAAATTAGAAATAGGCCGGTAGCAGTGGTTCACACCTGTAATCCTAGCACTCTGGGAGGCCAAGGCGGGCGGATTGCTCAAGGTCAGGAGTTCAAGACCAGCCCGAGCAAGAGCGAGACCCCGTCTCTACTAAAAAAATGGAAAGAAATTAGCTGGACAACTAAAAATATATATAGAAAAAATTAGCTGGGCATGGTGGCGCATGCCTGTAGTCCCAGCTACTCGGGAGGCTGAGGCAGAAGGATTGCCTGAGCCCAGGAGTTTGAGGTTGCTGTGAGCTAGGCTTACGCCATGGCACTCTAGCCCGGGCAGAGTGAGACTCTGTCTCAAAAAAAAAAAAAAAAAAGAATAAATTATGCTAGATCCATACAGTGGATACTGTGCTGCCATTAAAATGGTTAAATTAGATCTCAGCATCAACACTGAGATATATGCACTATATATTTAGCAAGAAAGCAATTTATAGAAACATACGTATAAATATCATCCCATTATAGAAATACACATGTACATTTACACTTTCTTTCTTAGGAGTGGCTATCTTTGGGTGTGTTGCATTTATTACAACCCTTTTGCTTTTACACTTGTTAATTATTTGGGTTTTTTCTATTTCAAAAATGTTTACAAATTAGCAAAAAGTGAAGAATATTTCCATTAAAAAAAATGATAACATCCAGTTTTAGCCCATCAGCTAGTGATTTAAATAGTTTATTCATGGTATTTTATAAGAATTATTTTGTACAAGATTTTACACAGAAAACCCATACTAGTTAGTAAATGTTGATAATATTCCAAAATAACTTTATCCACTTTAAGTGTCTCAATTAGCACTGACCTCTCTCTCTCCAATTTCTCTTCTTCCAGTTGTTGTTCTTCAGTGAAAGCGTCATCCTCCTCCTCCTTCTGTGAGAGTCCTGAGGAAATTAAGACGGTTATTAAACTATCTGAGTATTGTAAATCCTTGGTCAAAAATTCAGGAAAAAAATACATACAATCTCTAATTTTTTTTTTTGAGACAGAGTCTCACTCTGTTGCCCGGGCTAAAGTGCCGTGGTGTCAGCCTAGCTCACAGCAACCTTAAACTCCTAGGCTCAAGTGATCGTCCTGTCTCAGCCTCCCAGGTAGCTGGGACTACAGGCATGTGCCACCATGTCTGGTTAATTTTTTCTATATATTTTTAGTTGGCCAATTAATTTCCTTCTCTTTTTAGTAGAGACGGGGTCTCGCTCTTGCTCAGGCTGGTTTTGAACTCCTGACCTTGAGCGATCCTCCTGCCTTGGCCTCCCAGAGTGCTAGGATTACAGGCGTGAGCCACCACGCCCAGCCCAATCTCTAATCTTTACAATTATGGTTAAAAACCCATTTCTAAAACTTTCTAATATTAAGGGCTCTAACCACCCTTATTTGGTACAATGCAAGCATCAAAAAGAACAATAATGGTAGTGGACAACATATTAAACTAAAAAATAGATCAGTGCTTTCAAAGATACACAAAAAGGTGGTGGAGGTGTGGGAAGGAACATCTATCTTTACAGAAGCATGGTAACTTAAAAATGTAAAAAGACTTATTGTAGAAAAATCATCACTTTTGTAACCCCTCATTGTAAAAAGTTAGACAAAGATGTTAAAAACACTGGATGAAAGCTTGTTGGGAAGAGGACATTTACACTATTTCAAAGTATCACTCCAGGCCGGGCGCGGTGGCTCACGCCTGTAATCCTAGCACTCTGGGAGGCTGAGGCGGGTGGATCGCTCAAGGTCAGGAGTTTGAAACCAGCCTGAGCAAGAGCGAGACCTCGTCTCTACTAATAATAGAAAGAAATTAATTGGCAAACTAAATATATATAGAAAAAATTAGCCGGGCATGGTGGCGCATGCCTGTATTCCCAGCTACTTGGGAGGCTGAGACAGAAGGATCCCTTCAGCCCAGGAGTTTGAAGTTGCTGTGAGCTAGGTTGACGCCAGGGCACTCACTCTAGCCCAGGGAACAGAGTGAGACTGCCTCAGGAAAAAAAAAAAAAAAAAAAACAACAAAGTATCACTCCACAGATGATGACTAATTACAAATGGGGAAAAATGTATCTTTACAATAGAACAATCTAATGAGTAACACTTTAACCACACTTTGCATCATTAGGAGTGGAACAACCTGACAGGATAGGTCTTATGATATATGAAATTAAGAAGTTTACAACATCTGTAATCTTTTCTCATAGAAAGTGTCATCTGAAGCTAATCATGAGATGATAGACTAATCCAGAATGCAGGGCATTCCACAAAATAACTGGCTCGAGCTTTTTAAAACAATAAATCCTGGTTTGGGGCAGTTTAAATACAGCCTGTATATCATACCACTGAATTACTATTTGTTTACAATGTCAAACAAAAGGAGGATGAAGGATCTAAAGCTGGAGAATTTAATGCCAGCAAAGAATGATTTGATAATTTTAGAAAGAGGTTTGGCTTAGAAAATGTCAAGATAACAGGAGAAATAGCTTCTGTTGACCAAGAGGCAGCAGATGAGTTCCCAGATGCTACTAAGAAAATCACTGAGAAGAAAGGATAGCTGCCTGAACAGGTCTCTAGAGAAAATTGTCCTATTCTGGAAAAATCTGCCACAAAGGACATTCAGTAGTAAGAAAGAAAAGTGAGCACCAAGATTTAAGGCAGGAAGGGATAGGCTAACTCTATTGCTTTGTGCAAATGAAGTTGGGTTTATGATCAGGACTGCCCTTATCTATAAGGCTGCTAACCCCAAGCCTTAAAGGGAAAAGAAACACCAGCTGTCAGTCTTTTGATTCTACAAGGCGGCCTGCTCAACGAAAACTCTTTTTCTGGATTGGTTCCATTGATGCTTTGCCCCCAAAGTCAGGAAGTACTTTGCCAGTAAGGGACTGCCTTTTAAAGTTCTTTTGATATTGCACAATGCCCCTGGCCACCCAGAACCCCATGAGTTGAACACTAAAGGCATCAAAGTTGTCTACTTGCCCCCAAACACAACATCTCTAACTCAGCCTCCAGATCAAGGGGTCATAAGGACCTTTAAGGCTCATTACACATGCATGGTACTCTATAGAAAGGATTGTCTATACTATAGAAGAGAACCCTGATAGGGCATCATGAAAGTCTGGATGTCATCACTGTTACAGAAAAGGCCATGAAAGCCATCAAAATTCCTACTGGAGAAAATTGTGTCCAGATGTTGTGCATAACTGCACAGAATTTACAACAGAACCAGTAAGGAAATCATGAAAGAGATTGTAGGTATGGCAAAAAAGGTAGGGGGTGAAGGGTTTCAACATGCGGATCTTGGAAAAGTTCAAGAACTAACAGACACCACGTCAGAGGAATTAACAGAAGACAACTTGATGGAAATATGTGCTTTGGAACCAGTGCCAGATGATGAGAAGGAAGATGTAGTAGCGCCAGAAAACAAACTGACATTAGCTAATCTGGCAGAAGGGTTCCAATTATTCACGACTACTTTTTACTTCTTTTACAACATGGACACTTCTAAACTGAAAACTGAAACATTGAAACTAAAGCAAATGGTGGAATAATTGGTATTGTATAGAAACATTTTTAGAGAAATGAAAAAGCAAAATAGTCAAATTACAACGTATTTCCATAAAGTTATGCGAAATGTTCCTGCCTCTCCTTCCACCCCCTGAGACAAGACCAACCCCTCCACTTCCTTCTCCACCTCAACATGAAGAAAAGTCAACAAAGGGTCTCTTATATGACTCAAGTTTGAGAAAAACTGCCACAGCGTCTAATTAAAACCTGTGACTCCTGTTAGTTTTACAAAGAAAAATATTCACTGAATACTTAACCATGTGTGCAAGGACCGCGCTAGCTGCTGTAATTCATGATGCTTGCAACCGTAACACTAGATACTTTCTTTACAATACGTAATTCACCAAGACGTCTCCCTTCCTCGATTTTTAATATTGTTTCTGACATCGATGTGACATAACTTCACTCGGGAGGCAGTAGCCACAGCAATTCATCCCATACAGTACCAACTTCCTCCTGACACTGGGGCCTCAAGTTAGCGCGGAGCGGAGCGAGCAACTGCCTACACAGAAAACAAGATGAGCAGTCCGTTACCTGAGTCTCTCAATCGAGCGAGTGCCTGCCGACGTCTCTTTCGTTTCTCCTTCTTCAGGGCGGCCCGGAACTTTTTGTGGCTGGAAGATTAAGACACAGACACACCGCCGTCAGCGGCTCCACCTGCAGCGCTGCCCGAGCTCCCGTCTCCTCGGCGCCCAGGGACAGCGCTCAAGCGCTCGGGAGAGACACCTTGCTTCCCTTGTCTTAAACGCAACACATGCATCTACCATGGCCTCATCTTTCCACGCCCAAACGCCAGGTATTGTTCCTCGGCCACCTGTTCCTCTCCTCGCCTCCCGCAGCCCACAGACGCGGGGGACAGGCTGCGGGCGCTCACCGAGAAGGGCTCGAGCTGCGGCGGTGGCTCACTCGCTTGGCCCAGGTTTCCTTTCCCCTTCCCTTCCTGCCTGCACATCCTCCCCGCCCAGGACCGGCCCTCTCCGTCCCCTCTTCTGGCCTGTCCATCTCCCTCAGCGGAGTATACCTCAGTTTCTCACGAAACACAACCTTCCCCGGCGCCGCCATCTCGGCAGCGCTGCTCCACCCGGCAAGATCCGGCCGGAAAAGGCGGGCGTGCGCAGGCGCAAGCGGCCCGCGGGCCCCACCCGAGCCGGACCCGACACCGAAGGCGGGAGGTCTCCTTTGACCAGCTAGTCTTCGCCGTGCTCAAAGAAATGTCCGCTTCCTGGAAAGTCCTTTGGTGGCTCTTACCCCGCCCTGAAAGTAATAATTCTCGTCCCAGCGCTTCCCCAGTGCTTTATCGCTATGTCACCCCACGCCATAGCGAGACGTCTTGTGGCTAGGCGGTTAAACTCACGCCTCTCCCCCTTTTTGTCAGCCGCTCACGAAAGCTAATGACACACAGCTGCGCGCCCCGCTGCCATTCCCATTTCTCCAGGCTCCGCCTCCTTCCGCGGCTCCACCTATCAGCGCCTCAGACAAAGCTCCGGACTCCGCCCCCTGCCATTCGCTCCTGTCTGGGTTCCGTGAGCGAACCTAACTCCTGGGGCTGGAAAGGTGTATCATCTACTCCTGAGGACTTTACAATCCAGAGGCAGAGAAGGACCTCTGCCTTATTTATGGAAGGACCATAAATAAGAAAATAATGGTGCAGGGAAAGATAAAGTTTACTTAACATAGTACAGCTGGGTATTCAGAGAGAGCTTTCTGATGCATGACTTGAGTTTTCAAGGGAGATGACATTTCCCTAGAGGGAGAAGGGTGGGAATGGGATTACAGACAGATCAGCGTAAGCAAAGGCACTGAGAGGTGAAATTGGAATGCGCCTGGAACAGCAAGAATGTTGGCGATCGAATTCGAACTGTAATTCGAGAGTGTCACGGAATACAGCGATGGTAGCGGACTGCGGGGGCTAGGTTATGGAGGAGGGCCTGATACGCCGTGCTAAGACTCTAAAATTACGTTCTGTAGGCAATGGCGAACCACTGAAAGCCTTCAAGTAGAGGCTTGTTGCAGTCATGTTTTCGTTTTAGGTAAATCACTCTGCTTTGCAATATAAAGGATTAAAAGATAAAGCTGGAATATCACAATAATCCAGGTGAGAGGTGATGAGGGATTAGGCTGGGGCAATGACAGTAGGGATTGAGAAAGTAAAAGTCATCCCTGCTAATAATCAGACCGTGATGTACTCATACAAGGCCAGGAACAAGGCCAAGAAAAAGATGTTTCTTTCAAGGACACATTACAACTGCAAAATGACTAACAGCCTCTATCTTTAGAGTGACTTAATAACTTCCCTGGCCTCCCTTTGTTCCTTTCTTCTCCAGATTAAAATTGCTGAGATACCCAATTACTAAACTTGCGCGGCTTCCCCTAATCCCTCATCAGAATCATTCAGCTGAGGCCCAAACTCTACATAAAGCCTCGCCCTACTACCTCTTACCGAGACACTTGGAGCAACACGTTTCCCTTCACCTCCAAGTTGACCTTTTCCAGTTCAGTGCATCAGTTGACTCTCTGATCTTGAGTAAATTCCTTCATGTGTAGTCCTCAGTTTTCTCATTTGCAAAAATCAAGATAGTAGTAATAGTTTCCATCTTATAAGGCTTTATTGTGAGTACTGAATAAGATAACCCATGCTATATGTTAGCACAGTGCCTGGCAATAGAGTGTCCCTAAAACTTTAGCTCTTATATCATCATCATCATCATCATCATCATCATCGGTGAGAAAACTTCCTGACCCCCTCAAGCCTGGGTTAGGTACTGCACGTGCTCCCAGCACAAGTATTTTACCTTTTGTAACACCTATCACCGTATACTGCAGTTTGTGCCTTCGCCTGTTACCTTCTTGTACTAGATCTTAAACTCTTTGAAGGCAGAGATTTGGCAGTTGTACCCCAAACTAGAGGATGTCCTGGGTGGCACAGAATGTGGTTCCTATGCAAGTCATCAATTTTGCTGGTCCCTATAATCAGAACTTATGCTAAGAATTGCTGCCATTCTGAAAGCATCAGTGTTTGGGTTGCTATAACATTTCTTAGGAATCAGACCAGACTTTCACTTCAGAACAATAAGTAAGAGTATCTTCTAGGAAGATACTGCTAATTATAAAAAAGATACAGATGTAGATTTTGTTGTATTATGAGTCAGAAGTGAATGTAAATTTTCTTTTATAGGAGTTAGACATTTATTTTCAACAATTAACCACTGAATTCATTTTCAGGAACAGGCTTGAATTTCTTAAGTTAATTTCATTACAGAAGTAACTCTAAAAGCCAATTCTACTTCCAAATTATAATTACCATCATTTTAATAGAGAAATACATCTTCCTAGACTTTCTTGGGTGGATGCCTGGTTTTAAAGCAACCAGCTTTACCCCAACCCATGTGTAAGACAGTTCTCCAGGTGGCCTTGGACCAACTCAGTTCTCTCCCCCTTTCTTGCTTGTCATTCTTAAGAATAGCTGTAGACTGCACTGAGAATGCAATACCCTGAAATAGGGAGGAACTACCTGAAACAGCCCGGGCCTTGTCCCTGTCCCTCCTAGGTAATATAACATCTTGAGTTAGGGAAGAACTGCCTAGCACAGCCCAGGCTTTGTTCCTCTCTCCCCTGGAAGCAGGATGTTCTTCAAAGCTTTGCCCATTGCGTTATGTGTAGCCACTGAGGTATACAACTTTTGCGTCCCCTCAGCTGTAGTGCAAGTGGGGGACATGCAGTCGAGACTCCATCTACCCCACCCAAGGCAGCTTTCTTGAGTGTTGGGCTTCCAGCTCACAATGGATCTTTACCTTCTTTTGTCCCTTGCTGCCTGTCTGCAAGTAATAAACCTGCTTCATGCAACTTATTGGGTGTGGGTGTGTTGTCTCACTGGACTCAGACAAGTTGGTAACCAGTGCCCAGTGAACCTGCTTCATACCATGTAGCCCTGGGAAAGGAGAAAGGGGCTTGTGGCTTGCCCTACATGGTGATGTCAGTGCGACCGAAAGAGGTGAGCTGAGGAGGATTGGCTGCTTCTTCCCACTAGTGCATCTCTAGTAAATCCCTTAGGAGTTTTCTAGATGCTTTATGATCTGTATGTTAAAGGATGTCTCACTAATTTTACAGACACCTTGTATACCAAAACAAGAGGAAGGAAAGTCTTTCACCAACCATTAATATTACACATAAAGAGTTTTATTGGTTTAGTACTATTTAATGAAGATGAGCATCAATTTTACTACAGACTTCTTCCCCAAGACCTTTGACAGACGTTAGGCCCATTTTCCACCTTCATGTCTAGGAAAGTACAACACTTTTGATGGCATAAAAAAACAACAACAGGCCGGGCGCGGTGGCTCACGCCTGTAATCCTAGCACTCTGGGAGGCCGAGGCGGGTGGATAGCTCAAGGTCAGGAGTTCAAGACCAGCCTGAGCAAGAGTGAGACCCCGTCTCTACTATAAATAGAAAGAAATTAATT